>NDXB01013649.1:137224-195484 GCA_002631895.1 Agapornis roseicollis
AAAAAAAAAAAAAAAAAAAAAAAAAGAAAAAAAAAAAAACAAACCAACCCCAAACCCCCACCAAAACAGAAAAAACTCCTGAATCCTGGAACAAAACCTGAGCCTGCTCCTTATGGAGGGGAGGGGAAGGGGAAGGGAAAGGGGAAAAAGGGGGAAGAAGTAGAAAAAAGATAGTACTAACCTTCTAACCTAAAGCTTAGGAGGGTGATGCTTGGGAATGGTTGCAAGAGAAAAAAAAAAGGGAATGGAAAAATCTTCCTCAAAATAGTAGATAAGTAGTAGCTAATTGTAGATAATAGTAGATAATTGTTGTGAGCATGCAAAAAATAGGGTTGTTTATTTTGGGTTTTTTTTCTATATATCCTGACCATATTTCACAGTGTGGCCCCTTTCCATTAAACCCTACATCATTGCATGTGCTTTAGAATAATATTTATTAAAAAACAAAATAAAACAAACAAAAAAATCCCAAAAACATCAAAAATCCCAAACAGAATGCCATGAACCAAAGCAAAACTATGCACTGTAAGAAACTGAGAGTGTTGAGATTTCTATTGAAATAAAGGACAGAAGGCTGATAAGAAGATGGTACTTGCAGGTCAGATCCAGTTGAATCCAACTATGACTGTAGGCCTGGCTCACAAGCCACAGAGTGTTTACAAGTGCTACTGTTACGCTGGCTTTTGCAGTATCTCCCTTCATAGACATTAGAGCCAAACCACATCAGTTCCTCTCAGTTGAGCTGGATTGGCACTTTGGAAATCCAAGTGCACAGGAAAGGTTTAAATTCTCACATTTGAGGAGTAAGAGCAACATNATCCCATTAACCTGATAAGCTTTGAATCCAACTATGACTGTAGGCCTGGCTCACAAGCCACAGAGTGTTTACAAGTGCTACTGTTACGCTGGCTTTTGCAGTATCTCCCTTCATAGACATTAGAGCCAAACCACATCAGTTCCTCTCAGTTGAGCTGGATTGGCACTTTGGAAATCCAAGTGCACAGGAAAGGTTTAAATTCTCACATTTGAGGAGTAAGAGCAACATAGAGCTCAGATACTGGCAAAACATGGCTTGAGAAAAATGAAGGTAGAACAACTGGTAAAAAAGAAACAATGAGCAATAAATGGAGAGGGAAATGAAATATCAAAAAGGTACATCAGGGAAAGGAGAATAGGAGAGAAGTACACTAAATGGAGAAGCAAGAGGCAAGAGATAGACTGGAAGCAATAGAAGAAAATAGTGAGGTAATGAGAAAAAGAAAGAAAAGGGAGGGGACAAGGTTTGAGGAACTAACAATGGCAAGACATAGAGAAAATGGGAAAGACAGAAAAAGGGAGGTAAAGAGAAGGAATTATACAGGGAAAGGACCAGAAAGAGGAGAACAATCCTAGGGAGCCTGCTGTGGTGGGTCACAGAGGAGTTCACAAGCCCATGCACTTCAACTATTTCTTTTTGATTCTGTGTCATTGTCAGGCTTCAGACTGCAGCTGCAAATTGTTTGTCTGGCAGTTCTGGTAGGTTTGATTCAATAACTCCTATAAGAGGGCAGGCAGGATATCAATGCTGCTTTATTGCCTTTTTCTCTGCCTACAATAGCAAACCTCCAGTTATACAGTATTATAAAGTTCCATCACTGGGGGTTGTATCTCAGCATAGTCACATCTCATCTTCCTAGACTATAATAAGCTGGCAAAGGTAAAAGTCTGAAGCTATGTGAGCTTCACAAAATTAACAACATTGAGGCCTAAAGACTGGTGTCAGGGTTGAGCGCTGGGCAAACAGCAGACCCTTGCTTTCCCAAGTACCACAGCAAGGGGTAAGTACCTCCTACACGATCATCTCCACTAAAATGTACTTGACACAACTACCAAGTCTCATTCCATCAGCTAGTGGAAAAAGCATTAACAGTCCAGAAAGCTGCAACCACTGCTGGGGAATAGAAAAAATCATAGAATCATAGGTTAGGGTTGGAAAGGACCTTAAGATCATCTAGTTCCAACACCACTGCCATAAGCAGGGACACCTCACACTAAACCATGTCACCCAAGGCTTCATCCAACCTGGCCTTGAACATTGCCAGGACAGGAGCACTCACAACCTCCCTGGGCAACCCATTCCAGCATCTCACCACCCTAACAGGAAAGAATTTCCTCCTTATATCCAATCTAAACCTCTCCTGTTTAAGTTTGAACCCGTTGCCCCTTGTCCTGTCACTACAGTCCCTAATGAAGAGTCCCTCCCCAGCATCCCTATAGGCCCCATACAGATACTGGAAGGCTGCTATGAGGTCTCCACACAGCCTTCTCTTCCCCAGGCTGAACAGCCCAAACTCTCTCAGCCTGTCAAAAATAACCCATGCAGTTCTGTCAGGTGGGTAACTTTTCATGGCTCTCTCCAAATCTTTTGGATGCAAGCTCTTTAAAAATAATCATGCAGCAACTTTTAACATAAGATTGGATTGACTGATGTGGACTTACCATTTTTCCTCCTGGAGGTTGGCTCCTTCAGTCTGTGGGGGTGTCCCTCACCAGGCTGACAAAGAGAAATTTCCCCAGCCTTGAGTGTGCATGATCTGCCAATAAAAAGAGGCTTTCAGTTACACAATGCTGTCACATAGCACCTTTTACAAACATTAAATTCAAGTTAAAAATGTCACAGCAAAACAGGAAAATCACCACAGAGAAAACTGCCTATGAGGCATTTTACTGATGTGTCTTCTAAAAAAGAAAAATTCCTTGCACATTGTTCTGGTTAAAGCCGCACAAATCAGAACAGAACTTCTCATTCAGGCCTGGCCAGTACAAATGTCGGGAGTAGCTGAATACAGAGATGTGTTTTGTCCACTTAAACTCTGTCTCCCATATATACACACATATATAAAAATCCCTGTTTCATTGTAAAAATCTTAAGTGGATGTCTTTAAGGTTGTGTTTAGAAATCATTGTGACTTTACACTGCAGTTTATTCCATGTATTTCCACTCTTTTGAGTCACACTGTTCAACCTCCTCTTCTTAATAGATTAATTTGCTATTGCTCCCTCGCCATTTCAGTCTTTCATGATGGAGAGCAATTCCTCTCATTTCACTCATCAAGGCTCTATATAATAATGAAAGTTCCCACAGGTCACATCTATTGCACCTTAACTCCTTTAGCTTTCCCCCCTACGAGTGTTCTTAAACCTGGAGCTGCCTGGGCTAAGACAAAAAAATATATTTCTCCTGCAAGGTGACTGCAACCAAATCCATATTGCATCAGTTCTATAGGAAAAATGACTATACCCATGTGATTTCAATTCTGCAACACCCTTACCTGTCATAATATCTTATTTGTTGGGTTTTTTTTCCAAGCAGTCATACACACAGAACTGCTGGGATTTTTCTTGAATAACCCCAGGTCTTTTTTTCTTTGGTACACTGAATAATACGAACTCTGCTGTGGTTGACTAGCTCTACACTTACTGTTATAGCCACTAAAAGATCCAAATCCTTCTCGGTTTGGTAAGCCTTGCTTCTTACTGTTTGCTTAATCTTTACATTTGGCAGAATAATCAATGTCTGCTATTTTACTTGTTATAATCTTTCAGAATAAAATTGATAGGCAAGATTCTAATCTGCTGTAAATTGGCATGTCCCCTTGCATCACTTCACTGCTCTGCCTTCACACATTAAGTTGATGCTTCAAAACAAACCTGGAGGGCAAACCACCAGTTTGAATTCTCCAGTTGTTACTTATGACCAATAGCTGTTTCCTAAACTGTGGTCCTGCTTCATGATTTACATTTATGTAGAGGAAAGTTCTGGCACAGCCTGTAGGCAGGAAGACAGGCAGGCAGGCAGGCATGCTTGTGCACTGTGGGAAAGCTACCGCTCTGGGTGCAAGTGAGCAGTAGCTGAAGACAAGCAAAAGCAGCCCTCTTGTCCCAAGAAATCCACGCTAAAAGACCAGATCATTGCATTTTTTCAAAGAACAGCTTTACATTGCATGGTATTCCAGGATCTCTCTTCTTCTATGCAATCTGCCCATTCCACAGAAAACAAAATATTTATTACCAGTAATATAGCACTGAATAAAACAACTGCCACACATTCATATACACAGCTCTCACAGTTGTGCATCTTTAGGGGGATGAGACAACAGTTAGTTAAAAATAATTCAGTGCTGACTGGGTTGGGAATAATTTTCTTGCAACTTAGGATGGGATTGAGACAAAAAATTATTTCAAATAACTATGAAGGAGTCACAGCCTCTAGAGACCTAGAATTGATTTAAACTGGTGTACCACTTAAATGGAGAAATGCTATTATCCCATCACTAGTCTCTTGAGCCATTCAGTCCCATTTGAACCAATTTTTTCTTCAACAAGCTATTTTACATATTTTATTTAGCCACGGTCTTTACGGGAAAAGCTTATCACATNACTGGGTTGGGGATAATTTTCTTGCAACTTAGGATGGGATTGAGACAAAAAATTATTTCAAATAACTATGAAGGAGTCACAGAATAGCAACACCTTTCAGCCTCTAGAGACCTAGAATTGATTTAAACTGGTGTACCACTTAAATGGAGAAATGCTATTATCCCATCACTAGTCTCTTGAGCCATTCAGTCCCATTTGAACCAATTTTTTCTTCAACAAGCTATTTTACATATTTTATTTAGCCACGGTCTTTACGGGAAAAGCTTATCACATGAGCTGTGCAAAAACATAGGTACCTCTCCACTCTGCATTTCTGTTTATTCTTGGGTTTGTTTCTAACATGACTGAACTATCAAGTGTGTACCTTCTCTTCTCTCCTTATGTAACCCTGCTTTTCTTGTTACCATTCACAAAATAAGACAGCTTCTTAGTAGCTTTCAGAAAAAGACTCAGCCTAGAAGCATGTGCTCTAGAGATACATACTTTTTCCAGATAAATGTAAATCTATTGCCCACAAATGTCATAGTAGTCATCAGTATGATAGGTCAATATCTCTGCAGCCCAAGAAGGGTCAAATCGAGGATTTCAGAACTGAAGCACATCATTGTTAAGGATTAAATTTGCAAAAGTAGTCTTCACTCTTAGGTGCACTGTCCATCAAATGGACAAAAAGGTGGATCGTGCCCACAATTATACGAAAAACATACATAC
Source organism: Agapornis roseicollis (assembly GCA_002631895.1). NCBI lineage: Eukaryota > Metazoa > Chordata > Aves > Psittaciformes > Psittacidae > Agapornis > Agapornis roseicollis. The sequence continues at coordinate 142,355 of NDXB01013649.1, forward strand.
ATTGTAGTGACACTGGACTAGCAAAATATGAAGACATCCATATTGGAAAACCATTTATGAAAGGGGCTCCAAGTGTGGCCACTATGTCAGTGGTAAAGTAAAACTGAAAGCCAGAAGGGTCAGAGCTGAGGTTTGGTGATGGGGCCACACCAGCCTAGGAGGAGAATTCATTCCAGTGAGAAAGCAAACACCCAGTCCTGCTCAAACCTCTCTATTACTCTTACTGGCTTTCCACTATTTAATGAGCTCAGAGGAGCCTGTTTTGCCTACCTTATGCTTTTTCTTCATTAAGCATTTCCTTATAGTTTCTCTCAGCACTGAATTTGCTCAGGTTCCTCCATCACTCCTGGAATTAGAATCCATCCCTTTGAAAAACTGGTGCTTTCTTCATTTCAAGCAGCTAATCTCCCTCCCGCTCACCCCACGGGTTACACTGCTGGAGCAACACCACTTTGATACTGTTCCTCTGGCAGCAATTAGAATCAAATCAGCACCAGCCTGTTTATAAAAAGGGATGTTGCTATAATGACACTATCAATTCTTCCAAATGTTGTAGCTATTTATCAAGTGATTAAAGTAGAGTAAGTTACTCCAGTTTTACTAGCCTATTTTCCATTGCAACTTAAAAGGTTTTACTGCCTCAAGTATGGCACTTGGGCTGCTAATAATTTCAATTTTATTACATTATCATAATTTTTAGATTTATTTCTAGGTTTTGCATAAGATTCAAATGGTTACCCAGTTTATAAAATAAGATAAATTTATCTTGGTCAAAAATCACATTAAGATAATTATCTTGCCCTTTTGGCAGATAATTTTGTTTGTAATATATTGAAAATGCTTAATTTTTTTGTTTTTCTAACCACTCATTCTTGCAAAAGTGGCAGGTTTTTTTTTTGACTCAGGCAACTCTATCTCCCTCTCACTGTCAAGAGCAGTCATGTCTCCTCCCATTTCCCCATCTCCACTAGAGAAAACAAACAAAATGTGCTTGCTCTTGGCTTTTCAGCAAGCTACCATGGACACCTGTATTTCTGGCAGGCATGGCTGCTGGTCATGCTATTCTGCAGTGTCAGGGACTCATGGGGATTGCTTACTCAGCACTTCGAGCTGGACATTGGCAATATGCACACTAACAGACTGTGACAGCCTCTTACCCAACCAATGTGCTATGGTATGCATGTAGCCCCCTTGTGCCCCCCTTGTGCTTCTCTCTGTTAGTGAAAATGTCAATTGCTGAGAGCTGACAGAAAAGACCACTTCTTAAAGAATGAATGGAGGTCACTGGTTGATTCCTTCTTCCTTTTCGCTCTCTGTCAAGCCCTGCGTCATGGTTTAAGCCCAGCCGGTAACTCAGAACCACGCAGCCACTCTCTCACTCCCTCTCCTTCCTCCCCCCAGGTCCTGAAGGGATGGGGAGGAAAATAGAAAGAATGTAAATCCCATGGGTTGAGATAAGAACAGTCCAATAACTAAGGTGTAACACAAATCACTGCTGCTACCATCAATAATAATAATGATAAGGGAAATAACAAGGGAAGAGAACACAACCACTCACCACCGACTGACCGATACCCAGCCTGACCAAGCAGTGATCTAGCCCTTCCGGGTAACTGCCCCCAGTTATACATCCTGGGCATGACGTGCTGTGGTATGGAATACCCCTTTGGTTAGTTTGGGTCAGGTGTCCTGTCTCTGCTTCCTCCTGGCTTCCCCTCCTCCCTGGCAGAGCATGAGGCTCACAAAGTCCTTGGTCAGAGTAAACATTACTGAGCAACAACTGAAAACATCGGTGTTATCAGCACTGTTCCCAGGCTGAAAATCAAAATCACAGCACTGCACCAGCTACTAAGAAGGAGGAAAATGACTGCTACTGCTGAACCCAGGACACCCTGGTATCCCTGAAACTGCTGCACTGCCTCCCATCTAAGTCCACACTTATCCCACATCCCAAAACCAGCAGGCTGCAGGTAGCACTGTAGCCTGCCTAGGCAATTAATTCAGAACCAATTTAGCCAGATACTAAGTGTCTACTAAAGCTCCCAAATTACCAGAAAGATAGTACTCATCAGGTATCAGAAGAAAGCTGCAGCAACTAACCCTAAATTAAGAAAATTACACCTGTCCTTCACCCTGCCCACAGAGTCTCTAGGGAAGGTTATTTATCTGAGCTTTATCTTCAAATAGCTGGATGTGGGTCTTGAACAGCCTCAGTATCTTGGCCCTAGGATGTCTGAAAAGCCACCTATGACCTCCATCATTAGCACTTGGATTAACAGAAATTGGATTTTTTAATTTATGGAAAATCATGATTCTTATAAATCACAGATTCACAATTACTTGAAACCTTGTTAAAAGCACCAAACAGTACTTGTTTAGGGGAGAAAAACCAGCTTCAGGAAACTTACTTAGAATGCATGAGGTTTCCTTTGTGCAAATACAGCATTATTATAAAATAATAATTTATATAGACATGTTTTAACTTGATCTCAAAAATTAGCTGAAATAAAATATCTCCTCCTACTTTAAAAATTATAAATGGCATGTGCTGTTTAGTGCTGACAGAAGTAACTCTCTCATGCAATAAAGTAAGTAGCATTCTGCTGTAGGAAAGGATAGCAATATCCTGAGTTTTGAATAGGCTAAATGTGGATTTTTCAACTATTCTAATACACCAGCATAAGCAGGACTCATGACAGAATTACCAACAAACAGACTGGGTAATATCCAAAAGGGTTTGAGGTATGATGTTGAAACATAAACTTTTAAGTGAGATTATTCACATTTCTCAATAGCTAATGTAGCCTAGGAGATTCATAAAAGCAATTCTCTCCCTGTATTTTCCCCTACTTCTTGCTCAAGGGCCCAGGAAAGCAGAAGGTGCCTCCCATCTTTTTTCTGCTTTAAGGCAGGCAGAGAAAAAGAAGCAATTCAAAATCAGAGAAGACCTAACAGAAGTCCCAAAGGAAAGCTAAAACTAATTTTCTTTAAAATATTTGGGCTTCATTTCAATTTGGAATTAAAGTGAAGATCAGTTCACATATTTGTGTTGTTTCTGATGACAGTTCTATGGAATACATACAGAGAGAAATTCACCTGTTTCTAGTGAGAAAACATCTACCTTTCTCTTTCACTTGCTCAGAACCCAGGTAATATTAAAATTCCTTTGTGCCACCCTCCATTGTCACACAGCCAGCAGCTTGGGGACAACACACAAATGGCAGGAGCCAGGGAGTGAGCTAGGGCTCCCTACAGTGAGAATGGGTTCAGTTCTGTGGATTTCTCTGTACAGTAATGGAAAAATCACACCAACAATTTCTATAAATCACAATCCAGATGGGTTGGCAACAGAAGTTTGACTGCTTTGCATACTCCATATCTCTGAACATTTTTTCTCTGGTAATGATATGGTGAAGAAGCCAATGATCATAAATATGGAGTGTATCACTCTGTCCTTTAACTCCCTCCTTATTGCTTTTGCAACATAATACATGCATTTCAAAGAAATTAAATGTGACATATAAAATCAGTTCATGCTTTTGGGGAGTTGTCAAAATCCTGGGAAACCAAAACGTTGAAAATCACTTGTCAAAACGTTCCTGGCTGAAGTAGTTAAGCTGTCATTGACAGCTTAAACACTGTTTATTTGAATATGTAAAGCAACTTTTTGAAAAACCAAAAGTACAGAGTCTGTTAATCAGAGTTCTTTCTCCAGACATCTTAATTCTACTTCCTTGGTCTCCTGGGAAAGAAAACTTCACGTGAAGTGCAAGGCCATATACACCCACAGTGAAGTAAGTACACTGCTCTACTAACACAACTGATTTGACAAAGTATGGCAATGGTATCACCATGGTAGTACAGGATTATTACTCTGCAGTGCCCATTATTTGAAGTGGAGTTTGTCTGTGCTTACCACAAAACAGCAAGTAGCATTTTGCAGTAACACAATAAATAACCCATGTCATCTCTGTATCTACACCTTTTGCAGGAACAGATACAGAGCCAATCTAAAAACAAATCTAAAAGTGCTATAATAATGCTGGAATGACATGCCTCTTAAGCTGTTTACAGCTGACAGACTAAGTGAAATGGTATGACAAGGAAGAACACAGTATGTGTTGACAGCCCTGCTTAGTTTATATTTGAAAGACAAAATTAAAGTCATACTTTTACAAGGTGCAGAATTCTGCTCACCTGAAGGACATGCTCTAAAGCAAGGCATGGTAATAAGCCTCTGTCATCCTCCTCCTTCTGTCTCCCATTTTTATGTGTAGGCCACTAAGTGGCACACCTCAAAAACCAGTCCTGACTGCCTATCTCAGTAATTGCTTGTGAAAACATATTATTTAGGAAACTACGAAGAAAGCAACAGCAAGAGCAGCCATAATTGTTCACCCTCAGTAATTTAAGGGAGCACAGCAACATATGGGCAGCATTTGGCTTTTCTTACAGCAGGCAAGCACTGTTAGGAAAGAGCAAACATCAAAGGCTGAGTACAAATCCCCTCTATCCATAGAGACACCTTTCACTTGATTACAGGATACAAGAGAAAAATATAAAAAACACACTGAATCCTGGAAAAAGTAAATAAGAGCTAAGACAGGTCACAGGAAAGGACTGGAGACAGACACTAGGAAAAACAGACTGGTTTGGCAGTACTTGCACAGCTCTAAGGCAAAGGGAGCAGGAAGGCCCAAAGGACTAATAGTGGCAAAGAGCTGGCCTCTCATTTTTACCTTGTCCTTGCTAATCTATGGGCTGGCAGTAACAAGAGGGTGTCAGCAATGTGAGAGCAATTTGGTAGGCTTGCTCCAGCTACTCTACCTCTAAAAGGAGGCAGCAATGTGAGAGCAATTTGGTAGGCTTGCTCCAGCTACTCTACCTCTAAAAGGAGGCAGCAATGTGAGAGCAATTTGGTAGGCTTGCTCCAGCTACTCTACCTCTAAAAGGAGGTTTCTTCACTATACAAGCTCATGCTAATACTTGGCCCCTCACTGTTAGAGGCCATGGGAAACCATGAACATTCATTCACCCTTTCTCCCACTTTGAGTGACTCTGTTATTGTACAGTAGATGTTCTGAAGAAAGAAAAACCAATGTCTGCTAGTCCTTTCCTGCAGATAAACCCAGGGATTCAGCTGCTAGCACTACCGGTCAGTCCAGCTCTTTGTGAGTCCTGTGATTGATGAAAACTACCCCAAAAGTTGCCAAATGAAGTCATCTTACTGAGAGGAACTACCAGGAAAACATCAGGAATATTCTGCACTTGGAGGCATAGGATGCATTCACACTGGAGTAGCTCTACCAGCTCAGCAGACCAGGACCAAGAAGTTGCACTGTCTGTGCTCAAGGGGAGCCTGACTGCTGGCAGCACCTTCCTTATGCATAAATGGAGAGCTGGCTCCAACTGTAACTTTAGACCAGACTTAGTATGCAGAAGTTCCCAATGGTGTCAGTTGCTGTTCCATGTCTGGAGGCCACAGGCAGATCATGAACAGGGGCTGTTCAAAACTTCTGTCTGAAGCTGCAGTTCAGGAACCAGAACAGTGCTGAGTGGAAGTGTTCTTTCAAATTAATGGAAGTTTTGCCTACATATTTCTTCCCACACATGAAGGTCATCAAATGTTTGTGTGCCAAATGTTAGAATTGATGCCATCCTAATGAACTCTGAAAACATTTTCCTGTCAAAGCAAATAGAACAAGTTGACATCACTGATCCCAGCATCGACCAAAGGGGAAAAACAAACAAACCATCAGTTAAAAAACTAGTGTGATTTTTTTTTGTTCTCTAAGTTCAAGGATGTAAGTCCAGCAGTGCAATGACAAAGGGGAGCACAGTGCAGATGACAAAACGGTTATGCTCACTGCAAAGGAAGTCAGTCCTGAGGAAAAAAGACTGCCTCAGCATCAAGGTCAGCAATACCTGGGCATTACCTCCTCCTAGCATTTGGCACATGTGAGATCCCTCAGTCTGAGCTGCACTGGGTTGTTAACTGTGACATTGTGCCATAGGCACCTGAATGGAAAGTGAAACCTACCAATAAACTTTGTCAGAAGCTGCAAACTGATTACCTTCTTAAAAGCAACCAGCAACTCACAACTTGTCTACCATGAAAATTTTTCTTTCCTCTTTGAGCTATCTATCCTTGTGGCTTCCTCTTCCACCTCCCAGTATCTGAGCATCTATCCATGCAAGGATTACCGTGGAATGGCAACCCTGCTACAAGTGGATGCAAATACAAAGGAGGTGCATCTTGCAGATAATGCTGCTAAATTGTGATTAGGGAGTTCCAGACTAATTTCTTCCTTCTGACACATGATTCCTGTATGTCCTTTGGCAAATTTGAAAAATCATTCCACATGGGAAATAACCATACCACCTCCTTTGTCTCTCCAGCTTGTTCAGAAATTTGGGACAGGGTTTGTCTTGCTGTGCACAGTTTCTAGCCAAGAAATGTCTGGTCACAATCTCTCTGTTTAGCTCAGTGGTTCAGCATACAACTAATTAAAGCTAATTTCACTAATTCACATGGTACAAAGGAAAAGATAGAGACTTTCTGCAGAATACAGGGGGGTCTGCAAGCCTGGTGAAAGCAGCTAGGTACCAAGCACCAATGAAATCCCCAAGCTAATGTTTCTCCTCAGCTGCTTTGGACATTTTCTGAAGGAGATTTTTCACAGAAATTGCTATAGGGTGGAGGTCCTGTTGAAAAGTACAGCATTAAATTTGGGAATAATGACAGAGGAACTAGAGCAGAATTAAAAGAATGAAATGTACTTTGTCGCTCCCTACATCAAACCCATTTCCATTTTATTTACTGTTTTAATTTCCAGTTCTCCCTGTGCCACCACCCATAGTTTTTTGAACTGAAAAGTATAGTCTCAGCTCCCATTTCTCCAAAAGTCAGTTGTAATCTCAGTCACTCTCCAGCTTCACAGTTTTCCTTCTCCTTGACAAGCCTGACCACTTAAATTTCTATCAGCTCAGACGTTTACCCGCACCCCTTTCTGTTCCCATCTCATTTCTTCCCCTTCCAGTTTTTGTGATGCTATCATACATCTATGCCAGCACACAGAGCATGCAGCAATAGCCATATAGATCCTGGCTGTGTTCAGGAAAGGGGAAAGGTTGAAGTGAATAACATCCTGTGTATGAATGATTCCCCTGTTTGCTATACTACAGTGAGCTGTGCTTTCATATACTGTGATGGATGTGAGTTATGGGTCACTCCCTCACTTGCGAAAATAAATGTATAACACTTGGCAATTGTTACACTGTATATTCCAAAATTCTATCGCTTAGGATTTATACAAGTAGCAAACTAATCACATAAACAATACAGTTACAGCACAACAGCTCTACCACCAGAATTTTCTTTTTGAGATAGACAGATGCAAAATAACTGTTAGGAATAAAGTAGTGCTACATTATCCAGAAGGGGACATTTTATGGACAAAGAGTTTGTCATATCCAGAGTTTGCCTTGGGTGCAGTGGACTTAGCATGTGTTAAATAATGCTTAAGTGACTTGCTGAACTGGCCTAACAGCAAAAACTACTCCTGGCTTATTTGCTTATAAATACATTTCAAGGCACTGATTGAAGTCTGTAGTGCCCTAAATGGTCTGGGACCCAGTTACTTAAAAGATATCATCTCTCTTTATAAATCTTACATGGTAATTCAGAACCACCAATTGTTCTAGCTTTCTTTTTCTGGATGGACAGTAGGATGTCTTTAATGGGGGATGCATGAACTTGGAACCTGGTCTCATCAGCTTTTGCCCACAACAGTGCTTCAGAGGACCATTTCAAGGAGAAATACAATGCTAGCCTCTTCAGTTAAGAGATTAACATTAGTTAATCTCTTGAGTGATCATATTAGCAGCTGGGGGTCTGGCTGTGACTGGCCATGTGTTCAGGCAAGCCATTCCAGAAACCACTGTCTCTTCCCTCTCTAACCACAGAACCAGTACAAAGGCTGAAAGATCACACTCTTGCAAGCACTACCTGTCCACAAGATCTGAGCTGCCCTGTTATCCAGGTAATGTCACCGAGAGCCCTTGCTGATCACAGTTGCAACAAGGCTCCTTTAAAATACTCACAGTGCCACCAGCACATCTTAGATAATGAGAGTGGGTCCTGGCCATGTGTATTATATTTACAACCATTTCTTCCATTTCAGGTTTATTTTAACTGGTGTGAGCTGTTGAAGCAGTGGATGTCCTTATCTGCTTTCCTCAAGGGAAACAGACACATAAAGAACAGAAGACTGCAGGTTTTTAAGATTAAATGCTATAAACACAGATTAAATCATATGTTTTTTATCCCTTTAAGGAACTCTTGTTCATGATGTTCTGTTCCAAATTTCCAAAATTATTTCTACTTACATTCACATTTAGAAGCATTTAAAACACAGCAAAGAGGGAACGCGTTTGCGAACATTACTGGCAACACACAACTCAGGTCTGCCTCCAGTTACTCCCAAATTACAGATGGCAACAGAGGAAACATCCAGGGCAGCTGAGACTACCTAAGGCAGGGTTGCACAGGCCCCTCCATGGGGCACCAACAGTGAGGAAAGGTGATTTTGGCACAACCTCTTTACAACAACACTTGGGAAAAACAACAAGAAAAACATTGCCTTAATCTCTGTTTCCACGATGCCAGAAAAGACTGTCTGATCACTTTCTTGAGGGGGAGCTTGATTGCTTGTCTTTGCAGTAAGGCTGCCCTGATGAAAAGGAACTGAGAGATAACAAATAGCCACCCACAGGGTAATGGTTTCACTAGGTTGTTTTGGGTTTGCTTTAGTTCACTGGCTTAAAAAGGTCAGCAACATTTCATCCTGAGAACCCTATTAGAGAAGTGGCTTTGAGAAAAACGTAACTAACCTTTGGAGCTCACTGTACCAGGGTATCATTGAGGAAGTGTAAGAGAGAGGTTTAAATATTTTTTCAACGGATTGTATATAAGCAACTCTAAAGATGCAATCAAATACTATCAGTAGTTTCACTATGGAGAATTCAGTGGTATCAGCCAGTAAGCACAGTGCTTCTGGGAATCAAGAACAAACAAAACCAGGGACTAATAAAAAATTCTTCACACACCAAACGGTAGGTGAATGTGACAGGCAAAATCAGTAATACAAATCCAGACTGCTTAAAGACTTCAGAAATAGCCATCCACAGAGGCAGGAACAGGAACTACAGCTGGTGAACGGATATCTGACTAACTTTCTAGCTCCCAAGTGATGGCCTTTCACAACCTTAGAAAGATTAACCAAAAGTACATAAACCCCAGCCTGACCACAAAGGCTTAACAGGGAAGCTGAAAGCAGCATACATATAGAGAAGGTTTCAAATGGAAAGAATCAGTATCCAACTGAAAACATTTTCTTTTACCATGCGGGAGACTCAAACAGCTTCTGCTAAGAACCTCCCAACTGACAAGCGTGTCTGAGAATCACATCCTTTAAGTGAGTGCTGTCATATTTAGAAAAATGAAAAATCCCCGTGTTAGAGGGACAGGGCAGCAGACAGGAGATGTGAGATATTTGGAATGTGGTGACATCTGGATTACTTTGAATCAGGAAGATTCCCAAGTCTCCTTCAAGACAGAGAAGGTCTGAAATGTGCAACGCATCTTGAAATTTCAGGGTTATGGCTGCAAGAGGGTGTGGTAAGGATCTATGCAGAGAGGATGCCACAAGTTCTCCCAGTTTGTTACCATGAATGTCAAAAAGAAGAGAAGACATCTATAGCACTACTGGATGCATTTTTCAGCAAGGTAGAAATTGTGTATAAATCTATTTCTAGTGCTGTGTAACTAACTACCTGGCATACACTGGGCTCTATCCTCAGCAGCATCACCTCATGTTCGTATCCTCAGCATCCTGGATCCCTCATGTTCACCAATCTATTCCAGTTTTGAACAGGTAAGACTTTAGATTTGACCTGAAGGATCTCCACAAGATAAAAAACAAAACCAAACCAAAGAAAAACCCACCAATAGTTTTGGCCTTAGCACTTCTCTATACAAAGCCAAAATGTCGTCATGTGTAATGCTGTAGAAAAATCCTCAACAAAACACTAGCAAAAGCCCCTGCAGCCTTGTGAAACCCAGAAAGGGAAACTATGCTGTGAGCTCTGACAGTAATAGAAACATAACCGGATTGATTCTAGAGAATTTATTGAACAAAATTTAGTTAGGGTCTTTTGTTTTGTTTTGTTTTAACGATTGCACACCACTTAATTTTTATGAGCTCGATTATGCCTGCAAGGCACATTCCAGAAGAGGGCTGAGGTGAAAATGCCTCTCCAGGGAAGATGCGGCAGAAGAAAAAGCCTCTGGGATGTGCAGGAGTTGAGCTAATCCTTTCTAGGCATGTGTTTGGCATTACCTAGCAGCTCTCACACTTCCCAGTGGAAAAGCAAATTTGTGGGCCCATGCCCAGGAAATTTTTGCCTCCTTCCTGTGCCCAGGTGTGATAGGAGGCTGATCTAAACCATCCTTCAGGCATAACAGCTCCAGACTTCTTCATGAACAAGTTATTAAGCTTGGGGACCTGGTCATCGCACCAAACCCTGGGCTTTCTTAGGAAGGACAGAGATTATTGTGCCTCATGTATCCTGATGTAGACAATGCTGTCAAGTTTGTTTTTAAAAACTCAAAGTTGCTCTCTCTAGGCAATTTATCATGATTTAAAACATTGAAAACATTAAACTCAGACCTAAAAATTAAATGCTCCTCTCATCTGCCCAACAGACCAAGCCATAACTGACACTGAAGGTCAAGAACCCTTCTTCTTCCCCAGTGACAGAAACAAGGGCTGGTGTTTAATGGGCAGGGGGATTATTGAGCAATATTATACCACCCTATTACACTAATCTCCTTACCCCACTTAAGTTTAACTCTTTCCTGAAGCAGAGACCAGAGCTCTGCCTTTCCAGGAGGCAGTACATAGCACTAAGCCCAAGGGCTACTATTGCCTCAACCTCCTGATAAGCAGGTGCTTCTCATTCCACTTGCCAGATGAGAGAACTGCACACTTCCTTAGCAGAACAAGCTTTCAGTGATAGGGGAAAACACTAGAAATGGCATAAAACATTGTTCATAGTATTTGGGAACCTTGGAACAACTTTGAATTCCACCAGGTGTCAAAACTATTTCAGTTCCACAAACGCAGCTTCCTTCTCAGTGCAGTTGCATATTGAAAAGTACACACATTTCCAGCAGACAGGTACAAGTCCTTGCTTTACTTCATGAATATGAAAGCATTTCCCTCATTCTCCCTTTTAGAAAGAATTCTGCAGTCTTAAAATGCAGTGTGCACCACATGGGCTTCCCAGAGTCAACTGCTGTGGTCCCTGCAGCAACCAACCAACCAGCCCTGGGTCAGTGCAGCAACTACTATCCCAGCCTTCTGGGGAGAGGTGCCACAAGCCTGTGTCTGAAGTGGTCCAGGTACCAGCACAGCACCTCCAGAGCAGAGCCTGGCCTCTCCCAGGACAGCACCCCTTGGCTGCTGAGGCCTGCCTGACCTCTCTAGTTCAGACACAGCTCTTTAACTTCTCTTCCTCCTTGACTCATCTCTTTGGGGTGACCCAGTGAAACCTACAGTGCACGGGCAGCAGACGGACAGACCTACTGCTCATGCTTCTGGACTGGTCCAGCTGAGCTGCCCCATTTCCTCCTCTGTCACTTGTCCCTGTACATAGAAGTTGTGCATGTTGGGCATTCAGTCCCTGTTTTTCTCCCTTTTGCCCATACTTTCCCTCTGTTTTGGATCCCAGTCAAATATGGACTGTTCAGAAAAGCGAAAAATGTGAACTCTGGGCAGGTCAGTGGCGAAATTCAAACTGAATTTAGAAACAAAAAATATTCCCCCACCCCAAGAACCATAATGAGTAAGAAATGTCCATATTTACAATTACCTTTTACAAATCACACTACCAAACGGATCACCAAAATGCCTGGGGTAGCTGTCAGTCTCACAGTTACTGTCCTGTCCGGACTGAATTGGCAGCACCCTGCATCACTCTGCTCTCATGCAGGCCCTGGTGAAAAGCTGTCCGGAGCAGAGCTGTGTGCCATCTCACAGCACTGCCACCCAGGAGGGCTCCTCCAAGGTGAGGGATAAAGGAACAGCAGGACTGATACTGTGTCTAATATGGCACAAGGTTCCCTGGGCACAACGTGGCCCAGCTAATGAACAGCACTGCCCCAAGTGCAAACAAGCTGGGAAAGGTTCTGTTTTCAAAGCAAATGTATTGCACTTCAATAAAGATTTTTCCCCCCTAAAAAGTTTTAATATACACACTAAATTAAGCTTGAGAAAAGGGGACATTTCATCTTTAATCTATTTACTTCTGAATATTTAACATACAATTCTGGCACCAATCACCAGATTTAACTGGAAAATTACTCACTAATCTGTTTGCTTATTTGGAATAATTGGGTAGGCTGCCAGGGAAGAGGATTTCCTACCCTGTTTAATATCTCAGTTAGTAGTCCAATTTCAGCTTGGCGGCATAATTACTCTGACAGAGCTGTAGCCACAGGGCCTGTGAGTGGGGCTGCTTTTTAAACCGTAAATTATGGAGGATTAGCATTTATGAATTTTAAATCAGGGCTGTGGTAGGAGACACTAAAGCTGCTTAGAGCTTGCAAACCACTGCATTCAATCACCAGTCATTAACACATTCCTTCCCAGGACTTTCTGCAATCACATTTAATAAAAAGGTATTTCTAATTTACTCTAGAATATTGTGGCTCTGTGTCTCTAGCATAACACCAGGGATGCAGAGATTCACTTTCCAGGAAAAAAGCATCACAGTTTAACCTGACCCTGATTTACCTCCCACATGAGATGTTAAAGACCTATCTCCTCTGCTTGATTCCTACCATTTCTTTTTCCAGATGGAAAACATTTGGTTTGATCCCTACTATACTTAAATAATCACAAAAATTAAAAACTGCTGAAAATCAGAGCTGCAATGTGGCTGATCAGAAGAGACCTGAACTCTGCCGTCCCCCTTGCTCAGGAGCTTTGGCTTGCGAGCTCTCCACTGTTGTGTTTGCCTGTCAGGCTCACGATGAATCATTATGGGGTAAATCCTTCCTTTGATGTAGGCATGTAACTTCTTTTAAGGCCAATGAGAGTTATGTACATGCACTGAGGGCAGAATATTTTATGCCCTGAAGAAGGAATCTTAGAGATAAAAAAAACCCTCTGCCAAAAATCACACCGCTTTGAACTCCGGAGTTGCTCCACTCGGGAGTCTAAAGAGCTCTGAAGCCCTAAGACATGCATCCAAATGCAAATGCTGAGCCCTTCCTCCTACTAAACATGTGCATCTCCCCCTTTGCCAGCCTGCAATTCAGCATGGTACTGAAGTTAGTGCTTTACATGACTGTTCCAAAGACCAAAGACACACATAGAATACCTACAATTTTTACATTGAGAGTTTTCATATATTAAATTATATCTATATATGTTAATAAAAATAAATAGATAGCCACCTACCACAAACCAGAACAAAGACATGCATGAAAGTTTGAGATTTATACAGCGAAATAAGAAAAGCAAGAAAAAGGTGGCAAGTTGGTCAGAGTAGAACTTGATACAGCACCTGCCATTAAAACCTGAAGAAAACACATGCAATTTAAAAAGGAGCCTGACTGAATTCCCACAATATCCCTGTGTAATTATCCCAGAAACTCAGAAGAGTTCTGAGCTCTCCAAGCCACCTTCAGAAAGGGACAGGAAGAATTTCCCTGCCCTTGCACAGTGATGGGGATTTGTACACCCTCCTCAGTCTCATCATTGACCTCTGACATATGCAGGATACCAGCTGATGATGCATTACACTGCAATCAACAGCGCTATTCACTGAGCAACCAGATGATTTAAGATTCCCAAACCTCATTGAAAGTCACTGGAAATTAGGCACTTTGAAAAGTCGACACTTTTGAAAATGCCTTTTAATCTCCTAAATTACTCGTACTTTTGAAAACTTTACTCATGCTAAGTACTTTGGGGGCCTCAGTCAGTGAAAACTAAACTGAAAGATGCTAAGGAAGGACCATTTACATAGAACCTTGCTCTGCTCTTATCTCTCTTCTATCCTCCTAGCAACAATAGACAGAAGGAAGGAGCTCTTGGCAACACCAGCCATGTGCCAAGAATTTATCTGACAGAGAGGCAGGTCCCCAGACCATATTAAGGCTACTCAGACAGACGGATTTTCTTCCCTCCTGTGCTCAGAGCAGACTTTCTAGCTGACCTCCTCCCTCCGAAGGCTGAGTGGTGCCACCACTTCTTCCTCAGAAAGAGGCAGAAGAAATATCTCTTTGGCATTCAGAGGCTAAGAGGTGATTCTAAATGGTTTTTGTCCCTCTGAGGGAAGAGTTGGGGGCAAAGAACGGATACATGGACACACACAGGTGACCAGAATGAAATCATATGCACACCAGAATTATATTTGCAACTTTTTCAGTCTAGGACATGAATTGAGATGTGGGTAGGTGGCAAGACCTTAATGTAGAGCTATGTCTGAGCCTGGTGCATTTCACAAAAGGACTCACCTAGTCCCTAACAAACCAGAGCAGTGCCCAAACTCTAACACAAAGGGCTCTTCTTTGCAGGTAAAAACAGAGTGCAGCAAGTCTCTTACCTAAAACACTTCTTCAAACACACTCATCCATACCATCTATCATACTGTGGGTGTGGAAAGAGACTTAATACAAGGAGCTAAAAAAACCCCGAACAAACAAAAAACCACCACCACCACCAACAAAAAAACAACCAACCAACCAAAACATTTTAGTAGCTGTGCATTGTTTGGGAAAGCACCAAACAGCAGGATGTACCCTAAAGGGCTGTTTGGGTTGGCTTTGGGAGAGTTGCTGTGATCTCTGCAGAGACAACATAAGGGCTACAACAGAGATCTGATTCAAAACTTTGACGATCGAAGTCTGAAAGGAATAGAAACTAAACAATTTGGACTCAACACCTACACAGCATCTATAAGCAGCTTCAACTCCTTAGCATCTAGGCAAAGAGCTAGAGCACTTTCCTATTCCTCTCAGTACTATGTAATTGCCTGAAAATGTTGACTGCAGCCAGAAGTTGCACATTAGTCCTCATAAATCAAAGAGAAATATCCTCTAATTTTAATGTCTGTATTGTAGTATTTCTAAATATATCCAAATCTTTCCTCATCCCACAGGGTTTCTCTCTGTGGCTCTGAAAGTATCTCAAAACTTGCAGAAGAAGAAAACATTTCTTTCCCCAAGGCAAGTAGGAAGGGGGGGAAGGGGGAGTTTTCACCTTATATATAAGCGACTGATAAAACTTTGACTTGGAAATCTCTCTTCAGTAGGCCTAATGTGCTTCCTGTGCCTGAGAAATGTATAATGTATAAAGCAATCCTGCCTGCCTCATCCTCAAAGCCACCTGAACAATCTCCTTTCATTGGCCATGGGGCTTTAGAAGCAACATTTCTGCACAACCAGGTGGCTTGGCATATGGCCATGCTTTTCTGCCACTGCAGCTAGAACCATTTTAGACTTATATAACTTTTCCTCTAAAATGTTGGTTGCTGGCAAATGGAGTCACCACCATTTCTCTGACACAGGACAGTAACCAGTATTGCTCTGGGTCCCTTGCAATGCTGTAATGAGATTGAATCCTTCTCACCTTACACCTTGTTTGGAAAAGTGGTCAGTGAGATGCTATGGAGAGACCCTGAGATAATGGAGAGACCCTGAGATAAACCACTTAAGAGCTATGCTTTATCACAGGTGATTATACTGAGCATGGCACCGATAGCAAAACTGCAAGAATATGCCAGTATACATTGTTTAGCTGTGCAGGGAAAGATGGAAGGTAAATAATATAGTGATAGCTGCTAGCAACTGAATGTTCTTTTGCCTGAAGGAAAAATAAAAATCTTTGCAGATGCTGGTGCATGAAGACTAGTAGCATGAGCTACATAGAGTTCAATACTTAGGAGGTTCATAACCTGTATAATTCTACGTTTTGCAAACTGTAGCCTTTTGGCATTAGCAAGAAGGGAGCAGGGATTTCAGGTTGCTGCTCTAAGGGAGGAAGAATCAGTTTAACTCATCTCACCCATCCAGTGCAGAAGGCCTTGACAGCTGTGGAAGACAGGTTATATCCTTCTGCAGAAAACAGATACAAACACAACCTTATTCAGATAATTTTGCTGCCACCAACTCTAAAGGCCACAGTGCATTTGCCTCCCAAACTCTGCTTCATGATACTATGAAGTCAGTTGGTTTACATGGGATTTTATCTTGGTTTTGGTCTTACAGCACATGGTGAAATTGCTATCTCAAAATGATGCAGCATGTTGAATACTTTGCCATTACCTTTCATGCTCATGCGTGAATTTCCCTTTCTTCTACGGAGTCAAGTACTGAATGAGTGATAGCTGAGACTATTTTCATTAGTGTTAAGGGGATAGCTAAAGAATTGAAGCATATGAGTCACTTCTCATGTTTAGCTTGATATACCTACATACTGTGGAGAGCATAATCCCATAAACTTCAGGTTTAAAAATAATGCTTTCATTGGAAAAAACGAGGGACTCATCACTGAAAAATAACTGGTCAAGGCCACAGATCTGTAGAAATTCTGAGAGACAGAAGATCAATGTGCATGCCACCTAATAACACCCCAGACAGCAAAAACCTCAGCACTGTCCTAGGAGCACTGGAGTCACAGGAGGAGCTTTGCAATAGTTTGTCCATGAAGGAAGAGGAAAGGCAAAGGGGATGTGAATCCTGAGAGACAACCAAGCAAGGTTAGAAGTACACCATGCAGATATCACTGCAAAGGTCCAAAAGCTCTTCAGGACACATCAGTCTTGCTACAAGAGGTTAAATGCCACTCTCTGTTTCCCGGTTTAACATGGAGTAAAACTATTGAAGTAAGGAGAAGAGGGGGCATCAGCTCAATCTCATAGGAAGAAGTGCTGCAGTAGACATCTTTGAGCTGTTTTCTATACAGGGCTTAGTGCATATATTTAGTACACTGGACTCTGCATGAAATTAGCAGGTTTGTACCATGTTCAAATGGAAAAGCACTTCAGCTTCAAAACCAGTATCTTCCTCATGTATCTCCTTGTGTATAACAAAGACAATTTCTCCCACAGACAAACTGAGAGAACTATAAGGTCTTTATTCCTTTGCCTGTTTTTGCCAGATGGTACCAAGCCAGATGCTCCTACTGGAAATACACTACTGAAGGAAACTGCCCTATGGAAAGGGAAATGCAGTACACTTAAATAGGGTCCTCTGTAGGGGTCCCACTCCAGTATCAGTATCACTCCCCAAGCATCATGAGAGAGCAGGATGCTCTCTCTGCTCTTCCTGAAGCTTCTACTGTTAGTATGCACAATTCTTGTTTCTACATTGTGAAGCTCCAAAAAGCCTCTCTTCGACTTTCAGCTTGAAAGCTGAAAGTTTTAATACAGAAAGTTTTAATAATGAGACTCTTGGACTACAGGTTACAACTCATCTATCACACCAAATGGATCCCAAGTCAGATCCCCAGCTGGTGTGACTGACTTCAACGCAGCTATAGGCTGTTTTATTCTGCCTGGGGATCTGCTCCTCTACAGTTAGTGACATCTCAATTTCTTTTTTAATAAGCAACAGGCCCTGTTATAATGGGATATATGGAAGGAGAGATGTAAAAGCTTATAATGTGAAAATTGATTATCATGTACTTTAGACTATTTCCTGCTGTGCCCTTTGTTTTGGTATGCATGTTTCATTTCATTACTCCGAGCTGTTTCACCGTCTCTGAACTACACTATGAAATACATTAATTATCTCATTATCTTTGGGGCAAAGCCTTTAGTCCTTCTTAAAAACCATATTCGCTGAAAACTTGTTTCAGGCTTCATTAGGGATTTCAAGTGTGATAAGAGAAGACAGGACTGTAGCTACATCAGACCACACACCAGTTAAAACTCCAGTTCTGCTTGTGCTTTTACAACTTAAAATACAAACAAAAAATGAACACACACAACCCCCCCCCCCCCCCCAAAAAAAAAACACACAAAACAAACAAACAAACAAAAACCCAAAAAAACAGAACATTTGAAAACATAATCAGCAGCTATTGTGGTGAATGAAGACAGTTTCTGCTGTTATATTTAACATCATGTTATCNCCCCAAAAAAAAATAAACAAAACAAAAAAAAGCCCAAACAACCCACCTCAATGTGGGTTTGCCTTTCTTTTGTAATTTTTTATATGTTCAGAATAAAATTGCTCTCAGGTTCCCAACTCATATGTCAAACTGTGAACCCACAAGAACTTTTCAAGGCTTAGTCATAAACTTCCAAACCAGAGGAGAACAGAAACAACAGGTAACTTTACTTACAGCCCTTTCAGAAGGTGCCACAGAAATATGGTAATGTCAGCATGCTGAATTAGCCTGTGTATCGGATAAAAATAATACTTCTATTTTCATGAATAAATCTTAATTAAGATAATGTCTTCTCAAAGCATGAAGTAGAGGAAGGTAGAAAAAAAACCTGTCACACACTCTCCCACTTTAAATTTAGGACTGGGTTGGGGTCATTTTGTAAAGAAAATGATGTTCCAGGCCCATCACAATTTGTGAAAGTCAGGTTAAAGTAAAAGCAAAATTCCCCACTGTCCTTACAAGATTTCTTGCCCTGTTCTTTTGTGAATACGGTAGAATGGGTGATGGATGGGAGGCTGCCCCTTTCTAGAGTTCTTGCTGCGTTTTGTGATAACTCATTATATTTCTTTCTTTACAAATAGCCCCATTAACGCTCCAGAATTGAACAGAATCATAAGGCTTGAAACATCCCACTTCCATTCTGGTAAAGCTAGAAGTATTGTTTCATGAATTACAGAGCTGCCAAAACCTGATTTATCCAAGCGAAGCCTTCAAAGCCAGAGTCACAGATGTTTATTTATTTATTTATGACTGTAAAATAAAATACTTTTTACTGAGATAAAGATGATATAACCTAGCTACAGCTTTATTTAAATTGAATTATGTGTCTATTATATTTCTTCAGCAATATGGTTGATGGAAATGTTTTAGTCTTTGGTTTTTTTGGAGCTGAACTAAAAACCTTATTAAACCATTTATAGAAAATTCACAAAACAGAAGAGAGTCAAGCTCTTTCAAAGTCTCTGTGGCCTCAAAACCTTATATATTCTGAGATTAGACGTCACTCTTAGTCAGATGATTCTAAACAAGACTACTATAATCCTTTCTGTTATGGTGATATTTATTTTTGTCTGAAAAACTTCAAAGCAGGCCGTGACAGATAATCAAAATCAAAATTTGCATTCCAATGAGAGTTTCTTTTTAATAAAGAAGAATAATTCTCACAGCTCTCCTGTAAAGGAGAACTGAATGCACACACTTCCAGCTTGGGGATTCAGGGTGTGGGGTTTATTTTTTTTATCACCTTTCAGTAAAGTTTTTGATACTTTTGGGCACCGAATAAATACATCACTGAAACCCAACCATTTAATCTTTGTTCAGAATTTTCCCCAGAGTTAACAAAACAGTCAGGAATCACCATCAATACATAGTCCTACAACTGCCTTCCTGGGTGAATATTCCATGGAGACACAATGTTTTCCTCTGGGAACTGCAGTGAGTTTTCAGTGGCAGCTAAGGCCACATGGGGGGTGAACAAACCTGCTTTTCCTAAATGTGCACTTTTTTTTTTTGAACATTTTTCCTTTTTGCATTGGTGGTGGCAGTGGGGAGCTCTGCCCGTGGACCAGGACCTCAGCATGGCAAACCCTGCATCACACCAAGACATCTGATTCTCTACAGACATTTGTACATCTCTTCAGGGGTAGCCGAAGACACCCTGCGCTTCCACTTCCCCTTATAGGCCTGTATGCACACACCCAGGGCTGGCAGCTCACCCAGGGAGGAGCTGGAACAGTGGTTTTGTCCAACCTACCTCACTGCCTATGATAAATTGCTTTTGGGAAGGGGAGCCATTTGGTACAAAATGCAGCGCATCCCTGGGTGCCAAGACCACTGTTGGCCACTTCTTTACAGTGGCTATGCACAGATGAGGGAAGGTGCTTTTCCTTTTCCAAGTAAATCACCAGCCTGGCTAGTGTCCTTGCTGTAGCACAGATCTCTTTGTTCTTTCCTAGTATTACTGTTTCTTTCCATAGTATTAACAAAAAATGAAATACCCAGAAATAATGCACTTAACTCTGTTCATAAAGCTATAGTGGGGCTTCCAGACTCCCAGCTTTTACCAAAGTACTGATGCTGAAACAGCAGTATCATACCCCTCTCTGAAGCAAAACTCCTTTGCACTACTTCAGGAATCCTCTCACTGACACACACAGATAAAAATGTCTGCACATCTCACAGTGGGGACTGCTGAGATTTTGTTTACCTGTTAATAGCTTACAGAAGTGGAGAGTTTGCAGACCCTGAATCATCAGTTTCTTCAGTAACATATTTAAACTACAAGTTAGGAAACTTCGCAAAGAGTTGCTGTATGGAAACAGTACAGCTGCATGAGGAAGGGTGAAAAGCAGCAGTCATAAGGGTGGTCTAACAACTCCACAACACTTTTGCCAAGAGCTCTGAAAAGGGCTGAACAGAAGCAGCTACAATAGAATTGCCCTAGACTCCCACTTACTTTCATGATAGCTTTGTACGAGAGGAATCCACTTCATCCCCTAGGAAATGAAAGGCAGTGTAGGACAAGTTGCCAAGAAACTAGGTTCTCTCTGGTGGGACTTTCTGGAGAAGCAGGACAGTTACATTAGTTTAGTATAAACCAAAGAGGCAGCAGCCACTGGAGAATATCAGCTCACCAGCCCTAAATGGCCATTAAATCCCTCTGCAAGATACGGTGTTTGATGGCAATTTTTGGCAGGGTTCAGTTGCAGATTTGTGTAGTCCCCGATATGAAAAGCTGATTTTGTACTTCCTTTGTTATGTAAACAAGACACTAAAACACATCTCTCATCCTTTAGGGCAAAAGGGCTGCCTGCAAACTGCAAAATCTCACTACTGTGCAGCAGGCTGGTCAGCTGGTACACCCAATCCCTTTCCAATCTGCTGGAATATATTTTTACGTTTCCTTTCCAGGCAATATAGCCCGGCCCATGTTGATTCGCATTCACAGTTGCACAATTGCTTTGTTAGCACCTCTAATTTTTTATTAATGGCTTTAACAGTGATCATTCCACAATATCATGGTGTTGAAAAACATATGAGGGAAAGCTTAAAAAAAAACCTTTATGACTGCTCATTTCATGGGCTGCTTTGGTATTCTGATCTCACCCCACTTAAGTACAGTTCTGGAAAGTGAAGGACAGTGGTGTAAGTCAATCTCAGTTAAATGCTAGCTTTGCTCATTTAACAATGCAATGGGCACACTTGGCTGTGTTCACTAAAATCTTGTTTGATACCAATTAAGCCTGGAATAAAAAAAAAACAAAACCCACTCCATTAATAGTCTGAATGCTTCTCCAACTCACTTTGCAGTTTATTTTGAAAAGCCTCAAAGTTGGATGAAACTGCAAAAAATCTGCCAAAGATTCAATGAAAAGGGATGATTTGGAACAAATGGTAGTTTTAATAATGACAAACCTTTGCATAACTTTAAAGTGGGCTCTAAATCTGTCTCTATCCTCTTTATACCTTTAACTTCATCCTGCATAAAGCACTAAGCACATTTTTCTTCTTGGAAACATCTCTTATAATTGAAACTTTCTTAAAGAGCTACTTAGCGAGAACAGTCTGATTTCAGAATATTAATTCGCTTTTCTTGGGTACACCATCTCTGTGTCAGACGTTTCATCTGGGGTCTGCTTAGAGTCAGCCTTACAGTTTTGATGGGAATGTATAGCCAAAATATTTGGAAAAGAAGCAGAAGAAAGAATATTTCCCTTCCCACCATGCTATCATATTACTTCATTGATCAGCAAGCTTTTATTTCATGCCTTGCTGAAACATAATTTTTTGAGGCCATTTACTCCATTGGTAAGAAGGGCTGCTTTCTTTTTTGTCTTTTACAACAAAATGACTGCAGTAAGTAGACCCATGCCTGAAGCCTGTCTTGGTTTATTTTAGTTTTGTTTCTGAAACTCCCACAGGTCCTAATTCCTGCTGAATAAGAGGATGCTTATACCTCACTTGCAAAAGTACACCACAAGTCTGGCTTGAAAAAACAACATACGTAAAAGCAGAGACAGCATTTTTGCTGAGGGCTGACAGAGCATGCCCTTGGGACAGCAGGACCCTGGTGGCTAACATGACAGGCATCAAGCAGAAAAACAACCACTTTTGGGGAGCTGCCCTGACAAAGCTTCAAGTGGCACCAGGGTACCTATTATGACTGCTCCTCTATTTCTAAGCAAAATGATATCAAACACACAGAAAAGACAGCCAATAATGAGAAACTTGCAGCTGTTCTCGAAGAAAGACTTTTTTTTATTGTACCCCAATCCAAAATACTTTAAACCAGTTTTATCAATAGCGATAAATCAGTACGATGATATGATGTCTCTTTAATCTTTTCTAAAACAAAATTTTTTGAACTTTTGAGTATGGCCTTCCCAAATGGGTTAGGTCTTCTAAGACAGCATCAAACCTTCTTTTCCTTGCTTCCCATGTCAGCCCGAATCCCAATAGTTATGAAGCATAAAAAAAGTTCAAAGTAAAATATAAATTACCATTCCCTTCAAACACAAGTAGAAGTCTTATTAAGTCTCTAGTGCTTGAATCACGTCCCATGTCTGTTCTTTAGACCTTTCTTCCTTTGTGAGGCATAAATGGACACATCTTATTGATTTTCTTTCAACCTGGATCACCTCGATTGCTGTGAATATGGCAGACAAATCCAACTCATTCTCCCGCAGGGAACGAGGAAGAATGCAGACGAGAAGCTGGGGAAAGTCTTCTCACAGTGGGATACCAGGAGTCATTACGCAAAACCCCAAGTCTAACTGCTTGTAATTCCAAGACCTTTTTCTTTTCAGCTCCTTCAAAAAAATTTTTTTTTCTAACACTGAGAGCTTTCTTAAATTTTTTATGAATATCATTTTGGCTACCATATCAATTTCTAAGGGTGTTTTTGTTTAAAAAGAGGAGTATCAAATAGCCCAGTGATAGCTGCAAAGCCTGATAAATACATATAGTTAATGACAAGTGACTGTAAACAGGCATTGGTCAGAAAGAGAAAGTCAGAATCAGAGAAAGCATTGTTTGAAGCTTGACAAAATAGCTAGTTAAAACTTTTTCCTTCTAAGTTGGCTCCACTTTGTTGGGGTTTTTTTTATCATTTATAGACTTACTTTTCTAAGGACAATTGTATGAAATGAAAGGAAGTGTAAAAGTAGAAAGATTTTTGTGCCTTACACCAAACCACTTACTGTACATGAAAAAGGGATTTACTGAATCAATTTAGTTGTGTAGGGTTTTTTATATCAAGTGAATGATTTCAGTGAAGTGGAAAAAGGTGGCAAGAATGTGCAGCAACCCAAGCTTTGCTCCTAAAAGCAATAGAAAAGACACAATTGAAATGCAGTGGGACCTCTGTGGATGAATTAGACAGACTGTGTACAGACACTTTGCAGTGACAATCTGCTTCTGAAAGGGATATATTAAGTGCTAACTGCACTGAGGACGTAAATTGAAGACACGATATCCAAGGACTAATTTCAAAGCACTTCTCCTTGTTAAATGAATTGCTGAAAGAGCAGGGTTTAAAAGACTTTGTTTTGCATTAAAGGATTTGAACTACACCTATCAGCAGAATGCGCCAGCAAACTAATGCTAACATAATAAAACCACCACTGTCTTTTTACCATCCCCTGAGCTACACCATCACAGCTGTAATGAGCTGAATATCTCCAGTGGTTCTCAACACCCCAA
This sequence comes from Agapornis roseicollis, assembly GCA_002631895.1. Taxonomy (NCBI): domain Eukaryota; kingdom Metazoa; phylum Chordata; class Aves; order Psittaciformes; family Psittacidae; genus Agapornis; species Agapornis roseicollis. The sequence goes on from NDXB01013649.1 coordinate 166,300, forward strand.
GCAAAGTACTTTGCACTGGTATTCAGTCTCTACCACGTAAAATTAACATCATTTTTATAGCATGAAGGGAAAGGTCTAGGTCATTAGTAGTTTAACTACATGAAATTCCAGAAAATAAGATCATCAGCAGCAAATTTTTAATCTTCTTAATGACATGTTTAGACACGAGTAACTATATGTTCAGATATTTCAAAAGAGTTTTGAACAACATAAAATGGGATCTTGGAAGGTGCAGAAGATACTCTAACTTTCTTGATGTGCCAGTTTTATATTAGCCTTTAGTCATTTCACAAAGTAATTCTGGTATCAATATGGATAGGGCTTTGGGGATTTCTTAGAATAATTCTTCCCACAAATATCCATCCATAGAAGTGATGCTGTTAGTCAGAATTTGCCCAGCAGGCTAGCACCAAACCCTTCATTACCTATGTGCTCTCCATTTCTGTGAATACATACATTCTGTGAATATATACAATATAGTCACTGATCCAAATGTCTACAGAAATACCAAGGGAAGACAAAACACTGCAAACAGCACATGTAAATATGTCAATGACAGATATCATGCTGTTCATAGCATAGTATTTGAATAAAGGAAGAAGGGATAGATATGAAGAATAGGAGAAGTGCAGTTAGACAGGAATCCGTGTCTCCTGGATGTGCAAAAGTATCAAAAGGAATGACCTGTAACTGAGAAATATAAAAATTATGATGGTTCCATAAAAACAATCAAATAACTGGTGACTGAGTTTAAAATACCATACTTTCCAGGAAGATGGCACCCTTTCCAACAGCCTAGTTGACGGAGCACAAGAGACATGCTTAGAGACATATTCAGGCTTTCTTTCACCTCAGACTTTTTGTATAACCTTGAATAAACCTTTATCTCTTCAGTACATCATTTCCTCTAAGCACACTTCAATATTGTAGGGCATTATTCAAATATCACAGTAGTGGGAATTATACAATAATCTAATATAGTATTTTAAAGATTGGCTGTTCAGAAGAATTTAGGCATATTTTTCCCTGTTTTAATTTTTAATAGAGATAGTAAAAGCAATGCATACAACTTGTAAGATCCAGCTATATCACCTGGCAGAAGAATCCAGATGTTCCCCCTTCCAACAGCATCATTAAACATGAGGCTGATGTGAAATATTTATAATGAAGGTGAATCATAGCCCACAGAGGAGGAATATAGGGCTGTATCTTCCAGTAGCATCAAGCACAAAAATGCAAATACACTGAAAAAATACCGCATTAACTTTCAAATCACATGTTCTATGTCTCATAAAGTAAGATACAATTGAGTTCTGATGCAGGTGACAGACTGTAGCAAGAGACCATCAGTTTGGAACAGAGTGCAAAACCCAGGTTTCTAAAGAAACACACCCAGTGACCCAAGATGTAGGAGCCTAGGACTGAAAGTGACCTCCTGGGCCAGGGAGAATGCTTCTCTCTTTCACAGTAAAAGGCATCATAGAATCTGTTTCCTCAAATTTCCCAATTCCATCTTAAAACTCCTTTGGTGACTTGTGACAGTCACTCTCATGAAGGCTGTTCTGAGGATTAAAAATCTCCTTATTTACAGGCCATTTTTGTCATTCCTGTGCCAGCTCTGACCCCTAACTTAGTCTGCTCTTACCAGCTCCCAGCTTTTGCTTTCAATATTTTGTAAAAAATACTATCTCCTCCAAGCTTTTGTTCTGCAGCGCTAACAATACAAGGCATGCAGTGTCCTCTTTCACTTGAAGTGCTCTTTGCATCTCTTCTATACTCAATTAATCCTTAAACATGGGAAGCCATATTGCTGCTCCATGCCTTACAAATCCCCTTTGGCATCTCTTGATTATCTGTTTCTGGATTTTTTTGCATGTGTCTTTTTAGGGCTGTTCAGTTGATTGTATTGGTCCCTCTGATTATTCTCCTTCCAGATCAAGTTCTAGATCTCATCTCACCTTTTATCTCTGCTAATATTGTTTATTTTTGCTTGAACTGAACCATGTTCACTGAAAGTGATGTAAAGACACCAGTTGGCTTCGGTTAGTACTGAATCACACACTGGAAACCTGGTCTTTGATAGGAAATAGGATCACAGAACATTTGAGGTTGGAAGCCACCTCTAGATTTTGCCTAGTCAGCTGCTGCTCCACTCAAAGCCAAGCCAACTACAGCACATAACTCAGGGCTGGATTTTGAATACCTCCACGAATGGAGGCTCAGCAACCTGTCGGGGCAACTTCTGCCAGTCTTTTACCACCCTCACAGTGAAAAGTTTTTTTCTTATATGAAAATGGATTTTCCTGTACTTCTATTTGTGCACACTGTTCTGGCACTACTGAGAAGAGTCTGTCCTTTTTTTACCTTCACATCAGGTATTTACACACATTGATAATATCCCCTTGAGCCCTCTCTTCTCTAGGCAATCCCAGTTCTTCCTCATGTCAAATACTCCTACCCCTTGATCATCTATGTGGTCCTCTGCTGTGCAAACTGCTGCATCTGTTGGCTGCTAATCACTGTCTCTGCTTGAACTTAAAAATATTATAACACCATATGATTCATAATCAAACCTAACATTATATCACTACTTTGTTTAAATGGATCTAAATGCAAAAAGAAGGAGCAACAACAGGGGGTTTGTCTCCCTTCACGTATCCATTAAGCTATCCCAAACTGGCTCACTGTGCTAATTTGGAAACTGAAAAATTTTACACGTTGTCAACTGGCCCAATCATTAAGAATTAACAATTATCACCACACACAGCATTTCAAGCACCAGTCTTGTCCACAACAAGAAACTGCTTATCTGTTTGGCACAGCAGTGGTCCTGAAGCACTGATACACACTGAAACAAAACATACTTTGAGAGAAGTGGTACAGTAAACCAGACTTCAATTCCTTTCTTCCTGGCCCTGATAAACCCTCTGCTAGGCATTATTAGTTCCCACACCTTTGCACTGCCCCACATACCGATGGACAGTTCTACAGCCCATAATAGCAAATTACTGTCGCCCAGCCTCCAGCCCTACAAAAACCCATTCTAGGAGTCTGCTCGCACTCTTCAGGCAGTTCTTAGTGCATCTCACTGACGTGAAACACCTGTGAGTTCTTACCACTCCAAATAAGAAACTTACAGCTCATTTCAGAGAGGTACTGTCAGAATCCACCTAACCTTACTTAGAGAACCTGGATAAGCTTATTAATGTAAGAGCAGCTCATACAGGACTCTTTCAGCATAAACAGAGATATGATGTCTTGCTTATATACTCTTGCAAACCTCAGACTATCATCACCTAGCTAAATGTCTGTGAAGTAGGTGCTTATGAGGAAGACAAAAAATGGCTGGTTTTAGTGATTAACTGAATTGCCACGGCATGAATTGAACGCTGCATTCTGTGCTCTCTCACGAGAGAGAGAGAGCGAACAAATAAGAAGTGGCTGGAAAATATTAATAAAAAATGATCTGAATTTTCTGATTTATCAACACACTACTATGTCACAAAATGGCACAATTTCAACAAACTTCTGGCTTCCACTTTTCCCCCAGCAGGCAACCAAGCCTTTGGGATACAAAGCACTGCATATGTGAATGAAAACCTTGCAGATGCTGTTTGCTATGGATTTGTTTAAGGGGTGCCTTCACTGCTCATGTGTATCAGGCAGACTACTAAGGAGCCAGGAAAGCATTTTGTTTCAAAAGTGCCATTCTCCCATCTTTCCAAAAGGAATCAGGGCATGGTTTAAGCCAATCCTTCCACCCAGGGTCGGTTTGTTTTTTGGGGGGAGAGGTTATGTTTGGCTTGCTTTCTCCTGAATCAGAATAAAAAAATGTTTCTGGAAAATGGAACAACTCTTGCAGAAGGTTAAGAGCGTACTTAGTGGCTAGCTGCACTGCAAGTGCAGTTAACACAATCAATACATCACTGCGAAGCAGAATACAGATGATTGTGATTCTGTAGAGATAAGCACATAGCAAAGCAGGTGAAATAGGTATAGCTAGCCCTTTCCTTTCTGTATCTTAAAAAAAAAAAAAAATAGCATCCTTACTCTTGATGCCAAGATTGTTTTACTTTACTACTATTTCCCCTCATCTTTAGATCCCCCCCAAACAGATAGTTTTGAAAATCTACTCTTTATCATACTGCCCATCCCCAAAATTGCAACATCACATGGCTTTTTACTGTTTGGATAACAGCTGCGTCTGATTATCAGCCCCTTGACCCAAAAGGAAGGCATGATATTTTGTCACAGTGTTAAGTAAAGACCAGGCTTTTCACCTACAGAGTGCCACAACGACTTTGGGCCTGCATGTCATGAGTTCTGAAAAGCAGAAAAAGGTATCTAACAGAACTTTTCAGGCAAGGAACCTGCCTCATTTGAAGCATTCTCTCACTTTCCTCTGGCCTCCTGTTATCCCAAATCCCCTTGATTCCATGATGCAACCAAGCTATTTTATCTTTAAGGACTCCTTCCTGAAGACTCACATTATCAAACTACTGGGTAACAGAAGTCCATTTCTCTTCTTTTCCAGCCAATCTTTAATGAAATTAAGCAGCTCTCCATCTCAGCTGGAACTGAACAATGTACTTCAGGTCTCTACAGTTACTTACATGCACTCTCCTGCCCATGGATGGTGTTACACTGAAGAGAGCAGTTCTCATTAACTTTCTTTTTATTTTGGATGTCACAGACTGAAAATACTTGGCTAGGGTTTATGCTTGTGTATGGATGGTTCTTAACTCCTCAGAGTTAAGTAGTTTGTATTACCCACCTCAATATTAATTAGGTGCTCTGCGCATTGATAGGCTAGGAAAGGCAAATAACCTTTCCAGCTGCTTATATTTCACTAGAACGTGAAGGCAGACAGAATATAACAGAGTAGGCAGTTAATTTCAATCTCAATGTTCATTTGATGTCATGTCTGTTCCTACCTATATCAAACAAACAAAAACGTTTTTGGTAGAAGAAGAGCAATGATAACTACAACTAAGTGTAACTACTACAGCATAAAATATTTTGGGGGATTCATTTTATGGCAGTTTTTGCTACTCATTTTTAATACATCAGTGACACAAAACTTCCCCCATATGCTTTGTTCTCTCTCCAGTTCTAAAAATCTTTATTAATTAGATTGATTAGCTGATCAATGCTCATTTTATTTCAATTAGGAATAAAAGTCTTATATCCACAAAAGAAACTGAGTTGGAATTACTTAGATCCCAGTAGATAAAGAAACATCAATGCTCTTTGTGTTTGAGTCAAAGTTAGAGGTCCTGCTACCAGCATCATGCTCAGGCTGCTAGGCCTGTATGACTGTATCTCTATGAAACAGGTTACAACAGGCAACATAAGTTTTCTTTATCCTTGCATATATCTCTTATTGACCAACTCCATTCTGGATTTCTGGAACTTCATCTAATTGCTACATTTAATTACTTTTCTTTTATCTGCTTAACTTTATGTTATTTTCCCCTTGCAAAGTAGGAGCAGAAATCCCTCGACAAAAAGAAAAAAATGAATAATAAAATGTGTAAAGTTTTAGACCGTAAAATAAGTTCTGAACCGAAACAATAGGTTGAAAATAATAAAAAAATAAAGCTAACTTGCAATAAATAATAAAAATGTTTTCTACAGAATTTGAAAGAATGAACTGTATAAATTATTTGTGTGAAAACAGCTGCATTTCCAAATGTAAGGCTTAGAGCCCTGTTAAAAATTCTAAAAATTAAACAAAAGAGGACATTTTTTAAAAGAGATAGGGCTCAGTGGGATTTATTAATGCATCTCTTTCAGAGATATTCTTACTTGGACAATGCAAGCAGTAGGTTAGCATGGACTTCCAAATGATATTTAATTGGACAATTATTCAAAGTGAAAAACCCAACACAGTAAACTAAGGAGGTCTTTAATAAACACCTTGTCTCTTCAAGAAAAAACAGGGAAGTCATTTACTGACCCAAGAGGCACAATTTTGTCTTTGGTAAATTTATTTTAAAGTAATTGCCAACTCCAGGAATAACAATTTTTTAAAGAGGAACATGGCACTCTCAGGCAGAATAATAAATTGATCTGTGCCCTGTATGATGGCCTAATCACATTAGAAAGATGTACATGTAGTTGTATGAGGCAAATAGAGGATGTATATCACCTGGTCTATGAAACCCTCTAAGACTCATATTCATGACATTCAGCTTTGCTCCTCTCTCCAGATCACAACTGAGTATTAGAAAGGAAAAGACAAATAATAATTTACACACGAGTTTTGTATTTCTGCCCTACTGTCCCTAGTTACAAGTCTGACAGAACTGTTCCCATGCAGAAGTCTTCTGCAGCCTCCAGAAGTTTTTCATTAATCTGCCCTCTACCAGCCAGTACTCATCACCGAGAATGAGTTCCACATTAATAGCATCACCTTTAAAAAGCCCTAACTTCCTCATAAAACCCAAATGCTACAAATCCCACTGTGATTAATAGCGAATTAAAAGTACAAATCAATATTTAAAATGTTAATGTTACTTCACCTTAGCTGAAGAAGAGCTCTACTAGGACTACCACTCTGCCTTCTATCTGGCAGGATATGCTTTTCAGATATTGGTACTGGACAATGGTGTTCAGTAACAAGGCTTTAAGGCTTGGACACATGAATGTTAAGGACAGACTGTACTTCTCTTAGTTTGCATGCCTTCAGTACTGGCACAGAAATAGCTCCAGTGAAATAGCTCCAAAAATAACTCCTGAACTCCACAAGTGAGTGTAACGCTTTCCTGCATGCATTATTTTGCCAGAAATTTCCAACTCCAAAGTCTTCTTTCCTTGTCAAGGTCACCCTGGGCATTGGGACAGCAATGCTATATAAGTATGCTTCAGTGAATTCCCCCGTTTCAGACTAAAAAGCTGGGACTCATGCAGCGCAGATTAAGATAAAAGATTTATTTATGAGGAGTTGAAGATGGTGTCTTTAGTGAAGTTAATAAGTTGTTTTCATTTTAGATGCTTTCATTACAAGCACTGATAAATCTTAAGGCTAAGAGAGTACTTAAAAGTAATGAGTCGAAGGGCTTCTCAGCTCTTTGGTGATTATCTCTCTTTTAAGTGCATTACCATGGGACATATGGCTTCCAAATTTGTGCCTCTCCTCTGCAGATCTGAGGACCAGCCTACCCATTGTACATTCACATAGGCTGTAATAAATCAACAGCAGCCAAACTCTGACAAGGTGATGGCTGTTGACAGATAAAAACGATATGCATTGTCATGCTGTTCTCCAAAAACAAACACATACTTTTATCAGATTTTTTCTTTTAATCAAAAAATTGTCTCTTTCAACATAGAGTCACCTAATTTCACAGAGGACTTGCACTATACAAGGTTCCCCTATCTAAACCTGAGCTGCATGTAAAGCCAGGTTCTCAAACAGGCCCTGAATTCACCTCCCACTGCAGTTGAGGAAAAAACTGCTGCTGCAATCCTGGGTCAGTCCAAACCCATAAGAACATTCACTTTTTACTCTGAGAAGCATGTTCTGTGCAGAACATAGAACTGAACAAGAAAGGTCCAAGAATATAGAAGACTTGGATTTATTCATGATCCAAGCTGAGTCTGGGTAATGTGTTTCCTCCAATAAAGGATAGATACAGTGAGGATCTACCCAGCATCACTCTGTGGTGAGTGCTGCACAGTCCTCATCCCACAGGTCTTAGAGGAATCAGCTGACATTGCTGGATTCTCCTTACCTAGCTCCAGCCCTTTGAAAGCTAGGTGTCTAATCTAAGTGCATTTTCTAAACAGCACCAGAGGTAATGAATCTCAAAAGCAGTACTTATAAGGCAATGTGAATTCTGCTCTCAAAGTGCCTTGGGCTGTGCAATGATGACAGGGGACCTCATGTAGTTTACTTCCACAAACACCTCAAATTCAGTAGGAAGAATTCCACTGCCATTGGTAAAATTGAACACCCTCTCTGCAAATACAGAACAAAGTAGTTGCATTGTTCTGACCTAAAAATGCTATCAGGTGATATCACAAAATGTGAATTAAGTGACAAACATTTTACGGTAAGCCCTTTTGAATGCTTCTAAACTACGTAAAGTATCACAAGGATTTGATAAGTCAAAACAAATGTGGGAAGCAAGGGGCTGTACTAATCCTACTGGAATACCTCTTAGCAATTCTCAGTCAGGGAATAGGGTTTTATTCCAAAGTGTCTTAGCACCTGGTGGTAATTTATCCACTGTATTATCCTCCCTTGAAGAGACCAGGACTATTTTCACTCCAAATGATGTGAAATACCTTACTATCCAGAAAAGTCAAAGACTGAGAGACCATCCAATTCTGCCAGTCCCTGTGTTAATGAGAAGAATGCAGCATAATCTAGTCCACCATAAGTACTTTAACTTCTTCAGAATTTCTTGTACATCATGGAAAACAGCATCTCTCAGATGTCTCTACAGGACTTTGAATCAAATATTGCCTTTTCTAGTGAACTGACTGGACAGAAAGGTAGCATGCTACCCTCCAGCTCGGTTTTATTCTTTGACAATGTTACCTATGAGAAAGAGCTCATCAGACATATGTCTTGAACCTTTTCTTATTGATTTCATCTCTTTCTTTTATCTTTCTACCTTCCCTTTCCATTCCATTCCCACTAGTTAGCATGCTGCTTTGATCTTAGAACTGGCAAGTCCCACAACAATAAAAAAGAGATATGCAAACTTACAGGTTAAGCACCTATTACCTTTCTGTCAAAGGAATATGATTTCCTTGACAGACACACTTCCTATTCTCATCCATAATGTTGAAGAAACCATTAATTGCAGACAAGCCAGACAGAAAATTAGTCTGCTTTGTGATATATGCCATTCACCTTTTCTTGACCAATTTACAGAATCAGGCCCTGAAACTTCAAAGGTTTCTGTGTCCTTTGACACAAGTTTTTTGTCTTCTCTCATTTTAAAGTTCAGTCCTGTGGAAATTACAGCTGCTGTATGATCTGCATCTGTTTATGTAAACCAGTGTGACCAACTTTTTAATACTCAGTCTTACTTTTCTAAAAACTATACGACCTAATACGAGTTTTGTTTATAAATGACTATGTAAATATTCTTGCAATTAGTATGATTCTAGGAACTTATTGCAGATTTTTAGCTACAAAGCCACATGCAGTAGTATGAATAATATTAGAATAACAATCTGAGATTTTTCAAACAAGTCCAAGGAAATAATTCATCCAACTCACACTGTAATTCAATGAGAATTAGGCAATAAATTCCCCCAGGAATTATCAAATTTTAAGAAATGTAAACTGAAAAACAGATTGCAGCTGAATTCTTATAGTTGGGGTACAGAAGGTCTCTGTGGGGAACTGTATTATCAGTAAGCACTCAGGCTGCCTTCACTGACTTTGGTACAGAATTTAGTACTCCTTATGTGAGAACTAAAGCAGAATACGAGACAAAACTGAACAGCTCATTCAGTTGCTTCTGGTAAACTGAAGAACCTCATAAGGGAGAAGTTTGCTTGAAAACCCCTAAATTGGCATTAAAATTCAAGATCATTATTCAATCGACAGAAAGAGATACTGGAAAATAAAAAGTGTTGGAACATTATGGATTCCTTCAATTAAGCTAAAACTGCTTATGACACTAGAATGCAGAAATAAATTGCTTCTCCTGAGAGGCTGCATTTGGGTTCCACGAGCAGCAGCAAACTCATATAATCCCTTTGTAACACTCAGAACTGGTTCACTGCTTGCTGTGACCATCTTGGAAAACATAATATTTGGCTAAGATATTGAAGAAACCTCTAATGGCTAAGTGGTCTTCTAATTTGGGTGCATGTTTACTCACAGCCACTGCTATTACTAGTTATTTTTCCTCTTTCTTGATTTTAGTCACTAAAATCTTTATGGGTTTTATTTGTTAAGATAAGCAAATCATTTTCCATTATTTCTTCCACTAACAAACTTTTTCCATTCTCCTAATCGAAATCAGGTTCCTCTTTGCATCTCTGCTTTCTGTTTTAATCACAAATACTCAGAATTATACACCTGGGATTTGTACAATTAAACTCACATGTTCTTGTCATCAGTACAAATGTTTCATCTGAAACATCTTAAAATCACATTTGCCTTTTGCATGGCCATTTCACAATGTACCCTGTGAAATACCTATACATTTCTTTTTCCTTTGGCAGTGCCAATCAATAAGCATATAGAAAAAAAATTAAATGTCATTTGACTTCGTGTGCTTCATACAAATGTAATCCCATTTCTAATTTTCCTGTCCTGACCATAGTCCAGCTTTTCATCTATGATATCCCAGATTTTCAGTGTGTGAATGATACTTCTCAAACCTGCAGCCTCAGCATATTTTACACACAGACCTTTTGTGCCTGTCAAGCATATCCCAATGCCCAGGCAAGCCTCTTTAACCTCTCAGTCTAGAAGAGCAGTTACTCCCACAAGAAATTGTACCAAATGAAAAGACAATTCAATACTACTCTCCAGGATAAGGTCTGATGGCAAATAACATCCTCTTTCTCCTCTTTGCTAGCTCACATAAAAGCATTCCTTTTCCTACAGCACAACTGAAGAGGTATGGGAATATCCATGATACATCTCATCCTCACATGGTGAACCAGGCAATGATCAGCCATGGATTGTCCACTTGGATCTACACAGTGGCATATGGCATTCAAAGCTCCTGAATGTGCATGGACATTAGTAACACTACAGCACTATTTTTAAAAGTGGGATGTGAATCTCGCCATCCTGACTGTCTTCTGACAGGGGAAATACATTTCCCACTGGCCACTACTCTTCTTGTATTCCTAGGGAATTATTAGTGTTCTTCATTTCTTGTCCTAGATCACTCTTTGTAAAAATACTTTTAGAGCATTCAGGATGTAGGACTCAGTGTAAGTATATAACAGCCACTAATGTGTCAGCAATTAACACCAACAGAAAGGATGACACTGAGGAATACTGTGAATCCTCTGGTAATGTTATCTTCTAGTTACAAAGGAAACAAAGTAAAGATTAGCCATAGCAGTCACCAAGAACTCTTTGCTATTATCTTTAACCACTCTTTCTATGGTTTCTCTAAAAAAAAAAATCTAAGAAAGAAAAACCTTCTAAAAAAAACGATCCTCAAAAAGCCTATGAAATATTGAACACATTCAGCAATATTTTCAGCCCATGGATTAAAAGAAAGACCACCACATCAAGAATCCAAGTGTAGGATAAAACTTTTACAGCTATGTAAGAAATCCACATTCTCAGCTACAAAATAATTTAGGCACTATACCCATGTATATGTGGTGCTAGGCTGAGCTCTAGTACCAAGACAGTACACTTGTTTGGTGCTAGCTTGGATAACTGTACACAGCAGATACATGCAGCACAGAAAACACACAGACGCAGAAAGACAATTACTGTAAGAACCATCAATTCAGGATCACATAGATGGACCTGGACCTGTGACCAAGAAAATGCTTCTGTTTGATTCTAGATAAGTAAACAGGATTAGAACAACCCTGCAGGAGCTCAGATGCTGAGACACTCACTTGAAAAACTAAGTGATTGACATACAGAGTGGCTACATTTTGAGACAGCTCAGAAAAATACTTTTTAAAAATTAACCAAAGAACATAGAGGAAAGAGAATGTAGATGGGATCTGAGAAGAAATAAAACAAGTTAATGACACCAGTTAGGACAAAAAACTCTGTACTATCAGAGCTGCTAAGGAAGGAAGAGGGGAAAAGTAAGAATCTAAGGATTCGGGAGGCATTGAAGAATTGGAAGAAATGAGGTGAGAAAGCTGAAACTGCAAATGGGAGGAGCTGACAAAGCCTCAGAGATCAAATATGATTATGGATCTAGATTTTCATTTGTGCTCAGGAGTTCAGAGAGACATTCACAAGACAGAGGAGGTTGTACTACAGCTTTAGGACAGTGATGAATTATATATGGAATGCAACAGTGCAGGAAGAACTTTAAAGAAACTAAGGCAACAGAACAGGCTTGGTAAGATTAAGGCTATTATATTTGGCTCTTCCAAGAACTTAATCAACTTCTTGCTCTGTCCCAGATCTCACCACTTCATCACATCCATTTTCCATTTGCAAAACGGAAGTAACATTTTCATCTCTCTCTCTTATTTGAAGGGCAAATGCTTGTCAAAGCAAGACTCTGTCTCTAATTATGTGTGCGTACAGCTCCCAGAACAATGGGGTGCTTGTCTCAGAAACAAGCAATGAAGTAAATTTGCCGAACCAAAGAAATATTGTGGTTAAAAAAAATATTTCCTTAGGGACAACTAGCAATTACACGGTAAGCTATATATGACTCCATCAGGGCCATAATGGTAGTGGTTAAAAGTAAGTAGAAGCTCATTCTCTGTCAAGCACAACCTGTTAAAATGTCATGTACAGGAGGGAAAGTCAACAACATGAGTCATGCCTTGCTTTGGCTGCTAAGTTATCAAAGGTTATGTTACACTCAGTATGAAGGATGGTAGGAATTCCTTCGATCTACAGTCAAATGGAACAACTCTGGCTCCTGCTGCGAGCTCTGAGGTCTCTTCTGTAGGTGTCACTCTAGCTGCTGATGGCCATAGATAATAACAAGTTCGGGTACAGACTAACCAGGAAACAATACCACCTGCTACCCAACATAAATTACTAGCCCCTCTGGGTATAATTATTCTTTTCAACATGTCACATGGCTATGATATTCACCTTTATGCAGAAATGCAGAATAGCAGCAAATTCTGCAGAAATAATGGGTTTTGTGGAATTTCTATGTATTCACTGGAAAAAAAAAAAAAAGAAAAAGAAAAAACCTATGCATTTGTTCCTGAGCTGGAAAAGAACTGGGAAAATCCTGTAACACAGAGAGCAGAATTAGTCCCTCTGCTACCTGTCTTAGCAACTGCATAACTAGTCAAAGAAGGAAAACACAGTGAAACAAAGGGCACCCTCCAGCACATTTCTTTCCAAGCTCCCCCATGGCGCAGCTCTTCTCATTTCCAAAGATCAGGGGCTCCCAAGTTGCAATTCCCAAATGACAGTAACATGCACATTATTACTTGATACTGTACCATTACATTGAAAATCAGGAGAATTCTGCTCAGTCTACAGCTGAAGTGACTTTCACAGCAGCTTTAGACACCTGTTTGTGAAACAAGCAGCTGTATCAGAAAGAGCTGAAGCATGGAAGTTCAGTGTTATTGCTGAAACAGCTCAGGTGTCTCTGAACTACCCCATGTTGTCTCTAGACTAATGCTACACTTCTTGAGCAAGATTGCATGCTGTCAGCAATTCAGTCACTGTCATTCTATTGTAAGTGCTTTAAAACAGAGTCAGACCCTTAAGACACTCAGAAGGACTCAAATACTGAAGAAAATGAGCAAGCCTTTTCACATGCTTCTGCTTAACTGCCTATGGCTTAGCAAACTGATCACTTGGATACAATACCCTTCTGGGCACACTGACTGAGAAACTATCAGATTTTCTCCAAGTCCTGAGACTGCATAAGGCTGATAATTGTTTGCTCTGGTGAGAAGAGTCTGATTTCTCCAGTTGGCCTTCAGTAGGGGCTGCATCAGAACCATTAGGCCATTTACCCAGCAGGCCTGTATCAGCAAACAGAACAGCCTGTGATTTTATGAAAATGCATATATAAAAAATAAGATAATTTCCTTGATTTGATTCATGTTATTTCTGTGCAGAGCAATGTATAAGGCCTAGAAACCATACCCAAAACAGAATAAAGGGTATTTACTGAATATGAACGGTACAATATGCCAACACCAACCAAGGGTCTTTCTTGATGATTGCTTGTGATTATAAAGGTAAATTATTTGCTTATGTAAAACAATAATTAGGAAAAGTAAAGGCCATCCATCCAGATATAAACCTGGCTGCAAAAAGTCATCAGCATACACAGTTAACAGGCATATTCATTGCTTTATAAACAGCAGGCCAGGATAACATTATATAGTTTGCAATCTGTATTTGTTCTATGTGAATCATAGCTTTGCATAATTTTATCACATTCCTGCCAGGCAAAAGCAAACATTAAAAGAAATATTAGAAGCCAGCCAGTTAAATATCCTAGAAGAAGAAAAAACGCTGCAACTATCTCCATTCTAATGACCAATGATCATTCTTTTATCTGTGTGATATGGTAGCTTGTGTGCATTTTTTGCAATATCACTTCAAAATAATTTTTAATATGTGATTAGTTTATTTTGATTGGTCTAATATTCCTACATTGTACTAAAGCACTGATACAACTGCTTCTACTTTTTATATATGACATGATTGATTAGGTGCAGATAAGAAAACATTACTTCAAGAGACCTGACCTTCAGTGAATCATCTGATATGAAGAGAATTTAAATGCTGCATTACTTGTGCTCAGCAGCAGAAAATGCTATAAAAACAAAACAAAAAAAACCCAGCAACAACAAAAAAAAACCCCAAAAAAAACCAAAAAAAAACCAAAACAACACCCAAACTTATTGAAAATTTCTGTTATGAATAAGAACATTTTCCAGTAAGATTCTTCCTCTCTATTTCCCCAGTGGAAACATTTCTCACCCCTAAACTCTCCTGCAAGAGCAAATATGGGCTACAAAAGCCATAAAACACTTCACCAGACCTGCAGAGAAAGATCTTCTACACCTTTATGTCTCTCCTACAATACATGACAGTTGATAGCTCTTTCCCAGAACTTTAGGACTTGCAGCTCCTAGAAGGGATCTTTCCTCTGTCCCACAGCCCCAGGAGTGAACGCTCAGGATGGGCAGAGTGGACACTGCCCTGGCCTTTGGCACCTGCCCCAGGTCAGTGCAGGGTCCACTCTGGTCACCCTACAGTCACTGTTGCAATGACCACATAGATCAGTTGAGGAGCAGGAATGACCACAGGCCATCTTACTATATGACACAGGTAGTGTGTGAGAAACTTGTCACTTGGGACAATGTCATTGAATCTGGGATGTTGAAAAGTTGGCTTAAATCAATGTTCCTCCTCTACATACCCATACCACACCTTGTGTGCTGTCCTTCCTCACACAGGAGATGCACACTGCTTGCCCCTCTCGCATGTCTCTCCCACTCCTCAACCAGTCTGTAGTGTAACATGCCTGATCCCCAGTGCTTCCTGGTGCTCTACCCCTGCCCTGCACCCACCTCTTGCTGGCTAGGGGCCCATGGTGCCCAGCCCCTGTGGTGCCTCACCTGTCAGGGAGCTTCATATTCAAAGGAAACTCTCTACAAGGTCCTACCACAGCCGAGCACTGCCATTTCTTCCTTGTTCTATAGCCTATAAAGCTTATCTCCCCTCTGTCTCACTGCTCAAAAGACAACACAAGAGATGAAGTTAAGGAGATGCAATCATGTAGTTTGCCCATCTTTGCAGGTTGTTTTTGCCACTAGCTGTCTCCCACATACTGAAAAATCCCAAACTCCCACTCAAGCCTCTATAATATCCATGAGAGAGAAACTGGGCAAAGAGATGGGAGCAGAGAGCTTAGACATATTTCCTCACACCCACTCCTCTGCTCTAAATACACACGAATTTAAGCCTGTCCCCAGTAAAAAAATACTCATCCTAGAAAGGAGCTACTGAACTCTCCCCCAATTTAATCCCTGTTATATTTTCCTTTTAAAAGGAAAAAGGGGAGGAAAAGAACTATATAGAGCTAACCATTTGGCAAAAGTAGTTTGCTACTCTAAAGAATTTTTCCCTGAACTATTTATCTTAAAACATGTCAGAGCAGGCATCAAAGGCATCCATGGCATCAGCGGAGTGCACACTGTGCACACTGTCACTTACTGTGATTGAAAGGACAGTATGTTTTCAAACAACTATACTTGTGTGAAGTGTCATCAGATCTGACTGCTTAATCCCGATTAAAAAAAAAAGGAAAAAAAAAAAAAAAAAGAAAAAAGACTTCCGAAACCCTTAAGAGGAGNCTGTGCACACTGTCACTTACTGTGATTGAAAGGACAGTATGTTTTCAAACAACTATACTTGTGTGAAGTGTCATCAGATCTGACTGCTTAATCCCGATTAAAAAAAAAAGGAAAAAAAAAAAAAAAAAGAAAAAAGACTTCCTGATCCATTCAGAGGTGAGACTATACCGATGGCATTGTCCAAGAGTAATTTGATAGAGACGGTGGATAATCAGAGCAGCCACGAGCGACTAGATTAGTGACAGGGTGCATCTCAGAGTCATCATCATATTGAATGTACAGTACGTGACGCAGCTATCAGGCAAAGATGAAAACCAAGAAAAGATGGTTTAGAAGTTGCATCTAGCAACCAGCAAGATTTTCCAGGAGAATCTGTACTTTGCAGATTGCCTTCCACATCCTTTCCACAGGATGCTACAAAAATTTGATACTCAGCACTGTAGGAGGAGCCTGTACCAAAAAGAAAATCAAGCTCTACAAACTAGCTTTAAAAATTGCCCTTGTCCTTCAGGAGAATCCTGCTGAATTCTACTAAAAAAAAGTAAACTCAAAAGGAAAAAGCATGAAGTCATGAAAGCTGTTGCTTAGAAAATTTAAATTGATACAATAAAACAGAATATACACATCAAGGAATAATTTAGGGTTGGCAGGAGGTTGAATTAAATATCAGATGACCTATTTTTCTGTTTATGATTTAAATCTAAGGCTCTTACCATTTTTTCCTAATGAGGGCTGAAGTACCAATCACTGCACCGTCACTTAAAAGTAACATCGGACTCTTAGTAACACCATGAAAACAGCATTCTGCCTATGTGTGATAAGAAGGCATTTAAATTTGTTCATTTACAGAAGTTCATCTGTTTGAGACCTCACCAGGAAACATACAGCATCTTGATAATTCATCATGTTAAGGAGAGTGTGACTCCAGCAGACTTTGTTCTATTTCTCTGCATGTTATCTCCCTGTGCATTCCCAGGGCTACGCTATAAAAGACTGCAAGGTGACAGAATATGTTCATACAGCCTCTGAGTGCTACTTTGCAGGGTGCATTGTAGTCTGTTACCCTGAGGCACAAAAGTATTTAATGATGCTGCTGTATGTCATTAGTTAGGATTCTCTAAGTGGATATTATAGGGGAGTATTTTAAATTATAAATTGAGAAGTTAACTAAATATTAGTGAAGAGAAAGCATTAAGAGATAGAGGTTGTTTTTGCAGGAATCTGTACAGGAAGATACAGTTTCAAAGTCTGCCAGAACCCCTCACGCCTTCAACCAAGCCTGTAACTCCTAATATGAGCAAGTCTGCTCAACACAGATTGGCAAGACTGGAAGAGTATCTTGTCTGCTGGTGTTTGCCTTCTGCTCTTACCTGTAGCCATATACAAATAGACAAAAGAAAGCTTGTCTATTGTGTTGGGGTTTTTTAATCATTTGCGTTCCAGGGCTTCATATAAGCAAGATATCCCACATCTATTCAGTTAACCAACATTTTTATTAACTATCTATTAACTTATATCAATGCCAAGTTGTCTAATGGTCACAGTAATTTCCTTGCTTCCTTCCAGCTATTATTTGTAATACACTTCTCTGCATGTGCATGTGTGTGTTAGGAAGAGAGTCAGAGAGAGAGAAAAGAGATGGGGGAAGCAGAAAGGAGGAAAGCTGGGAAGTGGGGATCACTGAATAAAAGGGGAAATGGAGCTTCAGAATTACAGGCACAGCTCACAGTGACACCTACAGTCAATCCTGCCTAATACTTCCCCATTGTAAATCCTTTCTCTGTCTCTCTCTCCCTTCCATTCTCTAAAAACTTCATTATAGCTGCAACTGACATTTCTGTGCTCCAATTCTACCTCTGACTTAATTTAAAAAGCAAACCCAAACAAAAAATCCCAACAAAATAAAACACAAACCAAAAGACATCCCACTTCAGCAAAAATGTCACAGCTGTTTTCAATAAGGCCAGAAAAATCTGCAGAGATTGCCAGCACAAACCTTTTTTTTAAAGCAATATTGAATATTTGGAAGATATGGAGAAGAAGCATGGGAATTTAGCTCAGAGATAACCCTGAAGCAGACACTTATAAACTTCCTCTTAATTTAGACATATGTGAAGTTTCTTAAAAGTGCCACCTCCATGTGCTAAATAAGAGTCCTTGGGTATCCGGTTGCATAAGTCCAAAGGCCTCTATTGTGCTCTGAGTAAGCTTGGGTACTCATGGGTCTGAGCTCTGAACAGCACACAGTGGATGCTGTGCACCTCTCCAAGCCCAAAGGACAGCCCATGTTGTCACATCTGCCCTTCTTAGTACTGGTAATTCCTACCAGAGATACCTACAAAAGTGACTTATGCGGATAATCTTGATTCTGCTATTACCTTTCTTCAAAGTTCAGCTTGCAAACTAACCATTCCTTAAATATTTTTATGTAGAAGTACATGATGCCGAATCTTTGCACGCCAGCAAGAAGCCCAGAAATAAAGCTGTTGGGAATATTCTTGATCGTGACTAATGAAAAATGGAAACATTGATGTTCAAGTTATTATTCAGAAAAAGAATACAATAAAATAGAAATGTGAGTGACAGCAAGTAATATAATCAACTCTTCTGACCACTGAGACATTATTCAGGCCTTAGCGTCTAAGGCAGTGTCTTTTGTCCCTTTGACTTTGAATGTCTGATTAAGTGAAAGAAATTCATCTAATTAAGATATCCAGAGGATCATATCCAGCTTTTTGTGATTTATTGCAGAATTTTTTAAGTTAACTTTGTTTTACTGGGACTTTTCTATATTAAAATTCAGGACCATCTGCACAGACTTTATCCATGCATATTTCAAACTCTGGAAGAGCTCAAGTTTGAATTAGTGCTGATGTGTGGACATTGTTCATCATTAACACACTGTACGTGTGCCCAGAAGAAAGGTCAAGGGATCCTGAAATATAAAAACTCCCAACTGACACCTGCTACAGAATAATGATATTGTGCCAAGCCAGGTTTCAATACCTGTTTGTGAAATGGGGAGCTAGTAGAAAGGGGAAGTGCATGAGGGGAATGCGCTTCCCACCCCATGGTTGGTTAGATATGTGAAAGCTATACTAAGCAGCACGGTTATAAATTCAGAAGGACCAAGTGCTCGGTACAGACCTGAAAAATAAAGAAATAAAGGAATATCCAGCACCTGCTACTGTGTAACACTTCAGATTTTCATGAACAGTCTGAACAAGGAGTAAAGGAGAGGGACTGTAAATATGAATAGAAAATAATAATTGAGCGGCCGATTCCTGTGGCACATACTCAAAAAACAATGTATGTTACTGCTTTTGGTATGAGCAATGACTAAGGGTCTTCAGTATTTATATTTTCCAGCATAACCATCTTTCCCTGATGATTCTCCTCTTGTTGGATGTTTGGGGGGGTTTTATTGTTTTTTCAGAAAGGAAAGCAGACCGTTCCTCTGTGAACACAAGTGATTTCAAAAGCAGGCATTTACATATGAACAGTGTTACCAATAACCAGCTCAAATTAGTTCTGTGACGGAAACAGTTTAAAAATTCCTGCATCCTCCCTGTCTAGCCAAGTCCAAAGGTATTGAACTATCAATCTCTGGCCAGATAAACAGTGACAGTGTCCTTATTACTTGCACATGACATTGAGGTCCCCAGAGAACACTGTTATTAGTTGTGACACAGCTCCAAAATGAGAGTTTGATTCAGGAAAAGAAAACAAAAAAACCCCTAATAAATGTAGAAATGAATAGAGTTTTTTGGTCCCCATTGAAATTCAATTTATATAGCCATTATACACAGTTCCCACAGCAAGACAGCATTTCCCTTTCTATGAGCTGTACACTCCATGTGTTGACACAAATACTGCATGAACCGAAATGAAGACAGGCCAACACCAAACTTTGAAATGGGACATTTGGTGAAACAGCAGTACACAGCCAACTGCTGCAAAGTTTCAGTTTTCATTTCTCCTGACAATTCACTATTTGCTGATCACACATACCATCACTTAGACACGGTGGCCCCAGACAGCACAGCCTTGATTACAGTATCACAACTGGCAAAAAATCTCCTGCTGCATTCCCTCTCAGTAGATAGAAACAGTAAAGGCAGCAGGAAGGTGGGGCAGAGCTCAGTGTTCCTCTAAACCTCAGCATGACTTGATGACTGCCTTTTGCTCACTCTAGACTTGGCTGTGGCACTGCTACTGCCCAAGGGAGTAAGCATGGTAAAAGAAGAAAGCAAGGGGAGAGTTGGGAACCCCTGTCTTCAGCTTTACCAACTTCACTTTGCCCATGTATAACAGAACAGGTATGCTTCTGTTTTGATAGATGTGAATTAAGCAAACTGTCCAAAGTAATTAGGTAGTAAACCTCATGGCAGTAACAAACCTTAATTTTCCATTCAGATTCATACCAACACTATTTTCAGTCTTCTTTTGAACACTTCCTACCTTCCATACTGAATATTTCCCTCAAAAGTCTCAACAAAAAAAATACATATATATTAAAAAGAAAATAAAATCAGAGGAAGTACTCAGGGACCACTTCCTTTGGAGGCATGTACAGCAAAGAAAATAACTGGTCATGAAATGTTGAGGGTTACGTAGATCCTGCCACTGGAGTTTGAAAAATCTGAAGGGGGCCTATAGGAATGCTGGGGAGGGGCTCTTCATTAGGGACTGTAGTGACAGGACAAGGGGTAACAGGTTCAAACTTAAACAGGGGAGGTTTAGATTGGGTCTAAGGAAGAAATTCTTTCCTGTGAGGGTGGTGAGGCACTGGAATGGGTTGCCCAGGGAGGTTGTGAATGCTCCATCCCTGGCGGTGTTCAAGGCCAGATTGGACGAAGCCTTGCATGGCATGGTTTAGTGTGGGGTGTCCCTGCTTATGGCAGGGGTGTTGGAACTAGATGATCTTAAGGTCCTTTCCAACCCTAACTATTCTATGATTCTAAGTATCTGTATGCTTACCATATTGTATTCCATGACAAAGTCCTACTGGACACTCTGACAGTATTCACATAGGCTCAATGAGGATCTGAGTGCTTGGGTTGATATTACAGACTATGACAAGGTACAAATTCCTTTTCTCTTCTTGTAGTATAGCCTCCAGTAGGTATACAAGTAGATCTCTAAAACTCTCTTCCATATAAACATCACATCCACAAACTTTTGAACACTTGGGGTTAATATTTCTATTCTGGGAAGCTCATTGAAACATCTTTCCCATTTTTGTGCAACAGTGAAATGTCAGGAAAGGTGGGGCATCAAACAATATCTCCCAATCTCTGACCCTGTTATAAGGGTGTACAGTTCAACTGGACATCCTTTGATTTTTGACCAATTAAATTGCAAACCTGCAGGAATTCAAAATGTGTGCAACTGCCAGACATGGGATCCAGGGAGAGCATGCTGTTCAGGTGAACACTCTGACCACAGGTTTACTGCTTTCCCTTTGAAGTGGGTTGTCATCCATTTGGCTAGAAAATGAAGTGTGAAATATAAAGGCTTTAAAATGTGTAATGACTGCTACAATTTAGTTAAAGCTGATTTTTCAGAAGCCAAGAGCTAAGTTTTGAATTAAATTCTTTATCAGTGGCCACCATGACAGAGTGTATATTTAGGAAATTATTTATTCCAACATGATATAATTAATTGTAATATGTTCCTTAAATTCTGTGTGGTACTCTAGGTACTGGACAAATAACATATAGCTGGAATTCAAATTGCATGGAAGCCTACTATGCATGTATGTTGCTCTGAGTGTTCACTTAGCAGGTTCCCAATAAGAGAAAACAAACCAGACTTGATCAAATATTTTGAATTTTCTGATTTTTTGGTAACAAATTCATTCATTGCTCTGTGATGAGTTTAGAGAATGATAGAAACAGTCTGTTTCCACCCAAAATAAAACTATATTATTATAATGTCTAACCAGTTCTCCTCCTTTGTTACAGCTCATTATGTTGGCTTTCTGATATCCTTGCTAAAGGTCCATGGTCTTGCTAAAGAAATAATAAATTATATGCATGTTTGTCTACATATACACCTTAATACTGTCCTCTGATATCTGCCCAGAGACAGAATTTACAAGAATTTACATGAAATGAAAGCATCTTTAGCTCTATTTACCTAGCATTGCACCTTTTGAAGCTAAAAGACAGGGCTGAAAAGACCTAGTGTGATACCCACTGGGTAATTGCTCATCTGAGTTACAAAAAATGACCAGAATTTCTGTAACAGTTGTGCTGCAGCTGCTGGCACCAGCATGAGATGTACCTGCTCTCCTGCCTCAGTATGGTAGTAAGAAACCTAGGAAGGACTGTAATCCTTCAGCACAAGTATCAGGTCTTCTTGCTTCAGTAAACTGAATGAAGGCTGACCTGCGAGTCTGCAGCAGATCATGCCAACTAAATGAGAGCTTCCCCAGCTCAATTGTAGCTTCTGTGTTCAACCACAATTGCAGATAAATACCCTGAAACTTTCTGGCAACAAACCCTCAATTCAAGCAAAGGCCGAGAACCTCCTTGCAGCCTGTGGACAGCTTCTGCGCAGCAGCAGCATATCTGTCTGCCACATAGGTTTACGTTTCCCAAACAATCCCATAGGACGTTGCTCATCGGTGAGAGCTATTAAAAAAGGTTCTGTAACAGCAAGGCCAATGTAGAAAACTGTGGCAGAAATGAAGATGTCAGTTCAACTGAAACTGCACAGTACAAGTCACCCATGTCAGAACATTACAAGGACACCTAAGCTCAGTGCCTAAAAAGCAGTTATCTAAATATAAAAATTTTGCATGATGGAAAAGTTCCTTTCTCTCTCACCACCCATCTAAAAGATTAATCAGATCAATCATGGCACATTTCTTTACAGAATTCTATGACTTAAGTGCTACAGACATTAGCAACATTTCAATCTTCTGTCTCTGATCCTGAAAACATCATCTGTTAGGTTTTTGGCAATACTATAAGGAAAATCAAGCTGCTTAAAAAGAACAGGGAACATTTCAGGAGATACCAGTGTCAATCTTTCATTTGCTCTCCCTACCTCTCTGCAAAAATATACATAGAGTCAGAAATATACAAAATGGCATGGTTGGTGGCACTTCATAAAACTTCATTCAGCAATAAAAAGCAAGCAGGGAACAAAGGCTACTGAACACTATACTGGTAAACTTATCTCCCACTTTCAATAAAGATACATAAAGAAGCTACATGTTAAACCACTGCTGTACCACCATGGAATATGCATATGGCATTAAAGGGGAGAAGAAAAGCCACAATTTTATCAAAAGTGAAGAAACAGTGGTCTGACTTTACTTTGAGAGCTAGTGGTTCTGAAAAAAGCTCTTTAAATTCAGATTATTTCTCATTTGCATTTGCCATTACTGGGAGTTTTCCTACAAGGTCCAATTAAGAAATACTTCTTTTCTACAAGGCAAATTTATCAAAAATTCAAATAAACTCTTTGATGCATTTTCTGCATAAACTAATCATGAATAAACATAATCCTGTTGCTCTAAGAACAGATGCCATCCTGTAACTCCCTGCCCCCGACAGCTCTGCTCTCCAATCGTGAAGGAGAAGGAAATTATTTGGCCAAGTTTACAAAATGAACCATAAATCATAGGCATCTTTGCCAAAGCAAACTCATGTTTCTTTTATGAAACAATTGCTACTAAAAGAATTTATATTCATTTTTTTATATATGCATTTTTTATAAAATACATAAGGAAAGCAGAACATATTGTTCCGTTTCTCCTTTAGAATGCTCGGTATTTTTCAGTTCTGGTTGAGAAAGCAAACATTTGCATTTTCACGTGGCTTTCCAAAGCTAGTTGCATGGACCTAGCTGCAGTATTTCAAAGGATTTGAAGACCTTTAAAACTGCTTTAGAGTATTTGAGTCACCATTATTCATAAAAGTACAACCTGAAACTAGAAAACCTTAGGGATTTTTGTTGAAGTCAGATTTTGGAAACAGAAAGGAAGACTTGTGCATCTTCATATAGAGGGAAAGCTTCAAAGCTGGATGTTTTCTCAGGAGCATAAAAAATGCAAACTCTGTGAAAAACATCAAGAGAGTTTGACCGTTCCTGAAGTACATGTGCAGCAGTGACATCCCGTCAGGCTCTCTCTTCCCAGAGAAAAATCTGACTTAACAAAAAGTGCAAAGACAGTGGCCTCACCCTGTCTGAGTGCTAGTGGCTCTGAAAACAGCTCTTTAGGTTCAGATTATTTCTCATTTGCTTTCGGATTATAGATAAAAGTTTGACCTGAAAGAATTGTTGATGGCCAGAGCTCTCACAAAAAGGTGCAAGGAGCACAGTATGGTATGGGCAGCTCCGCAGAGCACAGAGAGACACTGCGGCACCGAGAAGGCTCCACGCTTGTCTGCATCTCTACATCACATCTCCAGTTTACCCACCAGGGCACACTGCTCCTTGGGCTGCTTTGAGCAGCAGCACTGGAGAAAACTGTACACTCTCCTCAGGCTGAATAGAGGAAAAGAACTCATATCTGAAGAAGAGGCATACCATTGCTGCTGTATGTGACAGTCAGTCACTTCAGTGCAGCTTCTAGTCTCCTAGATGTGCACGAGTGCTCAGCAATGCTCTGGCTACACTACTTCCATCTAGAACACGTCATTCAGACTATCTCAGTTTATACAATGCTGAATGCCTAGTTACATCCACGGCTTTTGAGTGTGATCAGCCTTCAAGTGTCCATGACAGTACTCTTCTGTACATGGAAGTACATGGAAGGATCCAAGCCTGTGACACTGCTTTATTTCCTTTGGGTACGCCTTGTTTGACACAATGCCTCTGCTTTTATTCTTAAAGGATTTCTTGTCATCCTGTCAGATCTAATTTGTGGCTCTACTTCCTGGGATGGACACTGACAAGTGGGACAAGATCCTGCTCCTTCATGTTCACCACTCTAATGTCAAAAAAAGGGTATTTTGTAGCAGAGCCAGAGCTGATCTTCCCTTTCCACTTCCCTCTTTCTGTCCCACAGAATTTTAAAGATTGAGGCTTTCCCCCAACAGCAAGAAGTTCAAAGTTCTTCCTCACATCATATCTCTCATCTGAGACTTGCTTTGTTTCCCCAGTCTGCACCTTACCTCCGTTCCCCTCCAAACACTTCCTTTATTTTCCGACTTCTTCAGGCTCATCACTCTCTTTCTTCTTCCTCTTTGCCTTTCATTTTAATGTAATCAGAAAACTCCAATCCAGACTATGAGCCCAGTATGCTAAGTGCTGTGCCAACACTGTGAAAGAGCCATCTCTGTTGTGAACAGTACAATGCTTTCCTTTGGTTATCCTTACCCTTTACATCCTATGCTACAACACATCGTTACAGCTATCTACCACCTCCCACTCATTAGGATTAAAATCTCCTCTACAGCAAGAACACATTTCAGTTCCAGCAAGTATTAAAAACCAAGTGCCTTGTTGCAGGCTGTGTCCTTTCTGCAAAGCAACGAAATTTATGACAATGACAGCACAAGAGCCTAATGCCACAGATCTGAGATCACTCTATTTTGCCTTGCCCTTGCTTAACGAACCCCAAATGAAAGGCCCTATTTATTACACATTTTTGCTTAATTGATGTTTTCAGATGAGACAATGGCCACTGGAAATGACAACTTTTGGCTGGAAAAAGTCATATTATTTTCTGATAACACAGCATGTAATGCTTGTCATTCAGAGGATGAACAATTTCTTCCGTTCAGAGTTTTCATCTGCTTGCTTGTCGTACAAAGTATATGCATTACCCGATTAAATAACTCATGGCTCCATAAATCGTTAACCATGTGTACAGTACATAATTCAGTGATGTGCAAACTGTGTTACAACACACTATCTCAAAGCCTTTTCTCAAGTTAAAAATAAAATCAAAACAAAAAACAAAACCCAAAAACCCCTGCAAAGCTTTGCTCATTAAACACTGTGCCAATGACCTTTCTCTCTAGTTTCCATGGCATGTTTGTTCAGTTAACTGCTCAAAACATTTTAATGCTATATTCAACCCCTACAAAGTCAAACCGATGCATGACAATCCATCAAAATCAGTCAGATAACAGAAAGCACATTCCAATTCCAGAATTACTGTTGTCTGATTCTAAATGACAATGTATGAAACAAAAAGAGCACAGAGCTTGATTTTCCAAAGCAAAATTAAGCCAAAGAATGATAAGAGAAAAAGCCTTTAGACTGAGATCCTAGAGAAATGATACGAATTTTAACAGAATGAGATGATATGCAACAAGGCAATTGCATTGTCACACATACAAACTTCGATCAAAAAAAATAATTTCTAAATGTGTGTACAACTGAAGACTCCCTAAAATAAAAACTCTAGAATTGTTTTCTGACAATTAAAGCAAGGATGTGTTTATGCCATTAGGTCTAGATGCAGACGCCTTCCCCAGGGTCCATCTCAAATCTAAGGATTAAGTATATCGTGATGAAGTGTTTCAATTATCTTTATTCATAACACTTATTACTAATTAAAATGCATAATTCAGAAGAAAAAAAAGTCAAGTTGTAAGACAGTCAGCTTCATGTAAAAAGTTTTGTTATCACTGTTAGCCAGGATAAGAATTAGTAAAAAGGCAACCTAAAAATAGGTACTGATGAATTAGAAAGAAGAAATCCTCCAGGTTCTTTGGAATGAATGAAATAGAAGTATTGCTATATAAGAACATCACTGTCACAGCATTTTGCTAACTGAAGCAGGTAAACACATTGACAACAAACCTCTTTCTCTCCTACAAAAACCTGGGATCCTCTGGACAAACCTGGTATCCTGGATATGAGGCTTCTTTCCTTAGAAAGACCAATGATAGCACAGCCTGTGTGCAAATGCCAAGAGGAATTCAACTGGGCAGGACAGAGCATGATCTCCTTGCTCAGACAAAAGCGGCAGACAAAACAAGTGGTTTCTCACTCTGTGATCCTTTGGTTACCTGGACTCAGTAGGGATAGAGTCAACTTTGATCAGAGACATATTTGGGCCTGGCAGAGCACAGATATGAGGGCAAGGTACTACTCCCAAAAAGCTGTTGAAAAAGGAATAGATCATGGAAGAAGATGTTCTTTAAAGAACACATAAGCACAGTCAGCAATTGCAGTTTCACCATTTGTGTCCTGAAAGGTGAATGCTTCAAGATTAAAGGTATCCAAAGGTACTTGTTTCTGACCAGTTATGCTGCATGACAACTTTGAATCTATGGGTTAGAAATAGTACAGTTCAAGAACCTGTTCTCTGATTTCTGAACTTTCGTTTGTGATCCAAGCTGGAAAGGGAGCTGCAGGAGATGCAAGTTTGGGATGTGTTATTTTCTAAACCTTCCCCCTGTAACTTTAGGAAAATAAATGTGGTTCCACCCACTCTCAGTGATGGAGCCACCAACTCAGTTGCTCACTTGTCACTTCAGACATGTCAACTCCCTGCCACCCAGACACATTCCTTCCACTTGCCTTTTCCTTCACCCCTCCAGCAGAGTTAAAGCAGCTCCTCTTCAGCATCAGAGAAATTTTTAACACTTAATGTTTGTCTGACCTCTGTCTTACAGGACTACCAGTGGCATTTTCTCTCTGCCAACAGCAGCAACATTAAAGTTCCCATACTTGTCCCTCCTTCCTCCCTTCCTTTTCCATATCTCTTTTCAGGATCTTGTTCTGCCACAGGAGCTGTGAGGAATTATCCAGTTGTTACTGGATAGACAGACTGGGGGATGGGCAACAGTGGGACTCATGTCTAGCCATAGATAGGGCCTATTTTAATGTCTAGACCTCAATGCACTCATGCACTGTAGTAAATTTCCTATAGGCAATGCTCTTCTGCCTGCTGAGATAGACATCAGCTCATTTCTGAAAAGGACTAAACCAGCAGTCTGTCTGGCAACGGAATCTGCTAATGCCCAAGGAAGGCTCTGGCACCCTCAGAGCTATTGTTCAGTATCGAAATGCCACTGTGCTTCTACCCATAGGGAAAATCTGTCCCGCTCAAAAACTTCTACACATTTTGGCTACAGAAGTCAGCATCTAAATCCAGAGTGTGTTCTGTAAAGGAAAATAAAGGAAAATCGACATGAAATGCCTAATTCTCACATTTGTTCCTAAGGCTAAACAATAAATTTTGTTTTCAAAAACCTCTGCTTTTTTCTTACTTTGGAATTGTCACCCTTATCCAAAGTAATAAAGGAAAATGCATCATGATAAAAAGTCTGTAAGCGGCTCCTACACACAGATCTTATTCCTCTGCATATTTTTAAGGCTTAGGACTTTTCTAAAATTATATAAACTAAAGGCTCTTTTTTTATCAATTAAAATTAGAAACCAGTCAAGCGTTATCATATGTATATATATACACATATACACACACACACACATATATATTTAAATCATCAAGGAAAATTATCACAGTACCTGGATGCATTTTACATGATGTACCTCTAATCTAAATTGCCACAAAACCCACTCCATATCCCTTCTTGCTATTGAAACAGCTATAGAAGCACCCTGAAAAGGGTAGCCAGGATACCGACTGCCAAGTGAAATTCCTGTGCCTGCCGTTAGTGGAAGCCTCAAACAAAGAGGTGCATTTAACGCTGCTTCCTAAACTTTGCCAGATTCAGGCTCAGACAGATTTCTGGCAGGAGCGAGATCCCAAGCCAGGAGCCTGTCGCTGAGAATGACCTGCCCCCTCGTTCCCACGAGCTCCTCCCTTGGGACAGATGGAGGAGACATGAAACCCCCAGTCATTAACAGGGAAACAGAGCGTGGGGCGAGAGCAACCCTCTCGCTGAGGGCGAACAACAACCCGGCTCTTTGCACTGAACAACTAACTGCATGGAAAATCCTACAGGATTTAAAGAGTGACACCGCAAATTGGGTTCCACACAATACAAGGCTTCTACAAAACGTCTTCCAAGATCTTTGTAATTTAATAAAGAAGGATGAACTCTCGCTATGATTTTTTCATCCTGCCCTGTGGAGCTCTAACAGACACACAGGTCTGGTTTACATTTTTAGGAAGATTTCAAAACCTTATACAAAAGCTATGATTATATTTTTCAACTGTATGTGATTTTGCCAGGGAAACTGAGATTCACTTCATGCAGTCAAAAGGGGGGGGGGGGGGGGGGAGAAAAAGATGTCATTGGAAAAAAAAGGAGGCCTGTTC
>NDXB01013649.1:195545-211575 GCA_002631895.1 Agapornis roseicollis
GGGAAGAAAAGATGTCATTGGGAAAAGAATGATGCCTGTTCCCAGAAAGGACAAGGTAGAGATGATCCTTAGCACAGGTTTCCCCCAGAGCTGGTAGTGTACTTGCTGGAACTCGGATGGATCATACATGATGTTATACAATTGCAGCTTTAGCTTAAGAGTGTCGAACTCTCAACATAAATTAAAACACAGACAAAGCATGCTTTCCATCTCTTCTCATCACTTCCTTCATACAATATTTCAAAGTTTCTAGCTCTGAATCTGTATGTCTTATTCCACATGAATAAGTTTCCACACATTAGTTATTTTGAAAAAAAAAAACCCACAAAAATCCAGTTTTATCCTGATTTCTGGACAAGCATTTGGATTCCTGAAATTTCAGCCACAGATTCAAATAAAATCATTGCAGAGCAAATAGAAATCCTAAGACAGACAAAGAAAACACAGTTGCTGTTGATCCACAGACAGCACATATCCTCTGATGACACACTGTGAGGCAGGGTACATTGTACCTATCTTGTGTGTATCTATTTCATTTTTGCATGCACTTGAAAAGAAATGGATGATGCAATCCTAAATTACATTGCATGACTGTGGTTCTAATATTAGTTATACTGATACTCCAGAACTTGTAGCCAATGAAACTTACACTGCCATTAAAACACAGAATGACATTCTGGTGGGAAATTCCCAGTGACAAATGTTTCAAAAGGTCGTTAAGAAAAAAAAACCTGGTATATTTTAATTTTCACTAAATTTGCACAATGTTTAGATACAAGAGCGCTAGTTCTAATTTCTGAATAAAACTGCAAAACATAAATATATCTCAAGCCTTCAACACCAATGCTTATAAGGTATGTAACTTCTGATAACATATCTTGCATTTAAAAAAATCTAAATGGATATAGGAAGGGAAAAAAAAAATCAGTACAGTATTCTATAAACTCCTTGAAATAGAAATGTCTCTTCTGTAAACAAAACCAGAACTGACATGTAATACAACAGATTTATATAAAAAGATTTTCCTACCTAGTGTTTTTGACTGTATTTACAGAGGAACAGACCCAAGAAAATTTGAGTAAAATCTTCTAATCCATAGGACTGATATGATGCAAATACAATTTTACTAGAAGGTAAGTAACGATACCCTAGCATGTCTATGATCATCCTAACAGGTGATGGCACTTTGAATGTGAAGTGTCTGTGGTGTGCCACGACTGAGGGTTGTTTACGGTCTAGTGTGATACTGATGAGACTACGAAGGTACCACAAAGCTCAGAGTCTCTGATGTGACTTTATTGCCGTAGCTGTAGCATTGCTATGTTTCAGTCTTCGACACTATTTTGGCATCTACATACATATGCACAGTGTGAAGGCAAACTTTCAGAGTTTAAGCAACCCTGGCACGTTTGGAGGTTTGGTAACCATGTAAAGCTATCACATCCCTTTTATTCTGTAAATATTTTACAAAGGATTTTCAAAGACAATGTAAGAAATTAGTATGGCTAAAAGCACTGGTTTTCATCACCCACGATTTCACAAATATTTGAATGTGCAAAAATGCTAACACATGGGATAATCTTTGAAAATATGAAAAAAGGGTCTTTAATTTAGCAGCAGTGTAAGCTCTGGTTTGTAAAACATGTTTACCCTCCTGATTTAGTGTGTGTTCTCTGAGAATGCAGGCTATCGAAATCACATTTTCAGGGACAAGTACTTCTAAAGGAGGTTAGATGTTCTGAAAAGCATGATATATGTTAAAGCACAATGTTTAAAAAAATATGATAATATTTAGTTTAGCTCTGTTCTAGCATTTGGAGAGGAGGGAGGGAGATGAGCAAAACCCAAGCATGCAATAATGTTAGTATAAATCAGAGGCTCCATATTTCTGCATAACTATCATCTTTTTATATTAAAATTTGTTCTTGTGGCTGCTTCTGCAGCACTGTCAAGTTCTGTAAGGTTTTCCCTTTTTTTTCTTCCATGGCAAAAGTCTATGAAAGTAGACATCCGAAGTGACTTTACTGACTATAAACATTAATCTTTAGGAAACAATTATTCACTGTCACAAAAATAGCAGACAGACATTTTAAAATAAACTATTTTTTGCCAATGAAGAATTTCCAACTGACATAGCAAAAAACATCACAAGAGATAAGCTAAGCTGGCTATTTCACAACATCTAGATAAACAAAATTCTATACAAATTTATCTTGTAGGATCTGTGATTCTCAATTGTAGCACAGCACAAGAAACATCCTGGTAACTGCCAACTTGGAATGCCTCAGTACATTACATAAACACACTGAGGTCACATCTACAGGTAACGTAAACTAGCACAAACGTAAAACCACAGCATACCCCATTTGGTGCGCACATAAAACATGAAATAAAATAAATTGTGCCAATGCACAATGCCTGAAATCTGTTCCTTGAACTTCACACATATTCCATAAAATACAGATTACATTCTTTAAAAAAAAAAAAAAAAAAAAAAAAATCATATTGTACTTTGTACCTTAAAAATAATGCAAAAGAAAGGCTAGGATTTCAGCTACAGCCTGCTGGACTCCACTCAAAGCTGGACTGAATGATGCCAGTATCCTGAAATCCCAAACCTGAGCTGGCTGCCATCAGCACAGGTCTCAGCTCTTTGCATGTGCTTCATCCCAGACAGACCCTAACTAAACTAACACCATGCTCTCTTTCAATAGTACACTCAAATGGTATTTTTAAACAATTCATGCCAAAACTAAAACAACCCCAAACACCAAAACAAACCTACCACAACAACTCCTGCTTCACAAGAAATGTCTGCAAAAACCGTTCTACCTAATTTTGCAATGAAATCGCAGTTCAAACAACACTAAACACCTGCATTCAGAAGAATGGATGCATGAAAACACTGTCTTGGTATACACAAAACCTCAGCATATAGCTGTAATTATAATTAAGTATTTGCAAACCAGTGTTTCAAGAAATAATAGGAATTAGTCTGGTAGAAAAATGGGAAAGTTAAGGAATATGCAGAACTTGTCAAACATAACACATGCTCCCCTAGAAGCATACAGACAATTTCTATTTACTGCAATGAGATACAATATTTCTAGGGTGTTAGAAAGAAAACTTGGACAACTATCTTTAAGAAGACCCACTGCCAATTCTTCATTGGTTGTCCTTTCTCTTTTCCTGAAAATATCCATTTGTTAAAACCTAAAGATGAAATGTTTAACTTCTGGTCCTTTGCCTGAAACAAAAAGTACAGTCTTTATGTGTCTTACAGTTTCTCCTCCTGTCATTATCCTACTGCATAGACACAATTAAACACTGATTGCAGAAGGGTACCTTAGGTTCCCACAAGCATGATCCCTAGAAGGTTGCAGTCCTCCATCACACACACACAGAGGCATTCCCATTGCTGCCATCTAATACACAAGTTTGTCAGTGAACAGCCAGCTCAGCAGGTTGGTCATGAGGGCATCTGCTTTGCATGTGGGTACCCTGGAGGTGAGGATCTGTCGTGTTTTTCGGAGGGTCAGGTTCGGTTAGCACTTGGATGGAAGACTGCCTGGGAATCTTGAGTGCTGTAGTTTTTTCACTGGGCATGACATGCTACAGTATGGAATGCCTCTTTGATTAGTTTGTGTCAGGTGTCCTGTCTCTGCTTCCTCCCAGCTTCCCCTCCTCCCTGGCAGAGCATGAGACTCACAAAGTCCTTGGTCAGAGTAAACATTACTGAGCAGCAACTAAAACCATTGGTTTTGCCAGCACCGTTCCCAGGCTGAAAGTCAAAACCACAGCACTGCACCAGCTTCTAAGAATGAGAAAAATGACTGCTACTGCTGAACCCAGGACAAGACCCTACTCCAAACCACCTGAGAGAAAGGCTTCCTCCCTTAACACAAACTCCCAAGCTGATGGGCTTTTGGCTGCACTAGTACAGGTGCCTCTGCCGGACAAACAGGAAGCATATATTGGGAGAGTTTGGCTCTGTGGTGACACAGGAAAGGAAAAGTCTTGAGTGTTCCTGGAAACCCTACAAGCTTGGAAAATTTCACCCCAGAAGCTACACAACTAAATGCGAAAGTGCAGCTCACTATACAGAAGGGAAAGGCAAGCTTGTGTCACCCTTTCTTCTGATTTTATTATTCCACATCAAAGAAAATATCTTGGCATATCCTTTTGATATATTTACATTCCAGAAATAAAGCATATGCTTAGCATGCTATTCAAACTCTACTGGGGACAAATTCTACTTTCAAAGATACCCACACAAGTGCAGAGAAGTCAGTGATTAGAAAAATAGGACACACTTCCCAAGATTATTTTTCTGAGCTGGTTCTCTTCTGTTCTCTTCTGTTTTCTCACTGTCTCAGATGCTTTCCTCCCCACCATCCCTTATATAACCCTGTATTCCAACTTAAAATTCCATTTGCTGCATTTATTAAGACAGTTGTTACCTTTGATAGAAGGCATCACCTTTGCTTAGAGATTTAGTGGCCTTTATGAAAGCCTGATCACTAGCCTTTCCTTCCAGGCTCCTCTGGATTTTGGCTGTGGTATGCAGAAGTTTGGTTGGATTCACTGTAAATGAATCCTTCATTACTTAGGGTTCTGTGCTCATGACGTTTTATAATGGAACTTTACCTTACCTGGGATAACAACTCTACCAAATGTGTTTCATTTTTTATCAAACTTGGGCTTTTTTCATATGAGATATAAAACATTGATATTCCTATTACATCCCACGAAGGAGAAGAAACACCATTTGCTATAATCAGGGGAAATGTTTTATTGCCTAAGACATGCATTTATCTCCCTCACAAACAGAAGTCATAAAAAGAACATACAACTGGTTAAATGTTACTTGATGTACCTTAGGTCCCAATTGGTTTGCTTTAGGTCCTGCAGTGTCTTGTGGAATTAAATCCAGGCATGAACACAGGTTAATGCTTTTTCTTTCCTTTTAGCAGAACTCTTGTCAGCTTGGCCCACACCCCAAGAGCTTTCACTTCAGGCTAACCTGCAAGCAGCACTGTGGGTCTATCCTTTACTTCTCCTTCCCAATGCTCCACCGATTCACTGCTGACTAATTAATTATAAACCTCAGTTCTTAAAGCTCTTATATGAATCTCTGTCCTTGTTGCCATCCTGCAGATCTATTCAGTGATCACAGTCTTACTTAAAACATATAAGAAAGACCGGTCTGTCCCTTTTATCTGAAAGGCTGTTAAGGAGGCCCAAATTCTAAAGCTTTTTGTAATGAACTGTTCTTTCTTGAAGACAGTTTACCATCAAGCATCCTTCCAGGTCTCATGAAGGGCTACACTGCACAAACCGAGATGACAGCTGTCAGAAGGGAAGGCCGGTCCTTTCCTGAATAGAAAGAAGAATAGACTTGCCTTTTCACTTCTGTCCTTTCTCCATTGTACTTTCAAGGCACAACTGGAGCTCCTACAGCAACAGGTATTTTTCTTTGCCAAGATTCATTGTTGGACACTCACTGGTATTCTGAGTTCTTAATTCTAAATCCACTTCTCTCTTGTATAAACCTGCATGTTATTTGTCTCTAAAGGACCTTCTTTGTAAAGACTGCAGTTTTCAGAAACTTGATTCCACTTTCTTCCAGGGCCTTCTATCTTTCTCTCCTCCTCCTCCCGTCTACCACAATGGTCTCTTAACGAAATCTCTCATGGGTGCTGCTATTCAAAAATAAAATCAGGTATTTGATCTTTTCTGTCTGGACTTCCATCTCATTCTCCATTTCACTGTATTCTGTCACATGTTGCATTGTCTGTCATACGGTTAACTCAACAGCCACTGCTTAACAGCATATA
This sequence comes from Agapornis roseicollis, assembly GCA_002631895.1. NCBI lineage: Eukaryota > Metazoa > Chordata > Aves > Psittaciformes > Psittacidae > Agapornis > Agapornis roseicollis. Next base: position 201,383 of record NDXB01013649.1, read on the forward strand.
TTGAAAATACCAGGACAAATAAATATATTCAACACTGTGTTTTATTACAATATTTGACATGAAACACAATTTTTGAAAGAGAATATTTCCAAGCTTTTCAAGTCTAACTCACTCAGAATTCCATACTGAAAAAATGGACAGAAATTGGCATGACATTTTCTAAGAGCTCTGCATTCAAATAAAAAAAGGTTCTTTTACAGTAGCCATTGTGTATTGGACAGGAATTATAGGGTTTCCAGTCTCAAATTTTAATTCTGTCCTCTGTGCCAAAGACTGCTTTTTAGAGATTTATACATAGGTATTGATGCTTGTCGCTTTGAAGCAAAGGGTTTATGTCTCCTTTAGCTAAAATACATGCTGTCCAGAGGTTTTCATGCTCAAGTTCTATGCTCAGACATTGCTACAGCTCATCTAATATCGAAGTTGGAACAATATAAGCCCTTAGCTCATGAAGAGCTGTTCCAACAAATATGACTGACAAACACACAAGAAAATTTTCATCTTCATGTGAGAATTCTAGAAATCAAGTTTGCATGCAAGTATTGCTTGGTACATACGATGTAATCAAATACTTTTGGCAAAGAAAAACTGTACATATCACGTTTTAAATGATCTTCCCAAGATAGGGTGCTTTTTTGTTTTGAGAGAAGTTTTTTAAAGGACAATTTTGCCTGAACTTTTGAGAGCAGTGAATAATAAACAGTGTACCAGCCTCTCCTCAGGTGCAGCTAAGTGTTCTGGATTTCCAGTTGCAAACACGTTCAGCAGATTTACTAATTCCCTAATGCATTTTTGTCATTGCTGTATCCTTGGACCTGTGGCATTTTAGATGCATGGGAATGCCAATTTCACAAGAATTCACACAACAATACCAGTTGACATTTAGGGTGGGGTATGTGATCAGGTTTAATCAGGACTTCAGGCAGGAATTCAGCAAATCACCACACTTCATTACTTTCTTCTTCTCCCTTCCATGATGTGAGGCTGTTTTTATCTTTTAATTATAGATCTGTATTTAAAGTTTAACTGATGAACATTAAGATTCATCGTAGGCTATCCTGACCTAAGCATATCCAACATCATCTCTCTAATAGCTGCTACAGGCTTGTGTAAAATATTGGGATCAGATTACTTCTCCAATTCCAAAGAGAACGCATGAAGGAAATCATAACACAGTAAAGAGACAAGTTGGCCAGTCTAAAGAAACAATTCAGAAATTATTTTCTTTCTTTTCATTTTTAAGCATCACTCATTTCTCCAGCTATGTAAGATACTGGCTCGTGGAGAGTGCTGAAGAATATCCTCTACAAAGCACTTCTTGCCAGTCACCCTTTTCAGATTTTGTAAAATCTAATCTCTTCATCTGTCACCATTTTACCAAGGTTCCTGTTATGGGGGAGTACTGAGAACATTTAAGTCACCTACTAGAGTTCTGACACTTTGTCAGCATTCAACATATCATTTGAAGAACACTAAAATGTTGCACAAACATGTCAAGAGTTTAAGGCAGTGGAAAAATTGAAGAGATACCAAGTTATTTCCTACCTTTGCCTTTGAAAATTCTATTTCTGGAAAGGACACACAAAAAAATATAGCTTAGCTTTGATCCCCCGCCCTTCCAATTAGGAGAATGAAGAAGATTTCATGGCTCTATAGCATGCTCTCTGGACTTCCTATGCACTAGATCCATTAGTTGTTTGCTGGGGAAAATAAAATCAGAAATATTTTATTATGATTTCCAAATTACAGTGTAACAAATGCTTCAATAATCCTTAAAGCACAAAAAACGTCTGGTTTGCCCAACAAGCAACTGACAGCTTTCTAATGCAGTTATATTAAAGTGCTTTCCTGAGTGTGAGAGGTACTTTTTAACTAGCTCCTTAGGGCATTGTTAGATATCATTGCTTACAGCCACTGTGAGCCACTGTGCCATAATAGCACTTCCCACTTACTCCTGATCAGTCAAATACAAGAGGTGACTTTAAACATGAGAAAAAGTCTCGACCAGCCAGGATACCAGGTACAAGACTGTCTCTTTACATACAACAGGAGCCAAGAACGAAATCACAACCTTCAGGAAAATGACAGCTCTCAGGGCACTAGAAGGAAATAAATAACAAATTCTACAGGTGCCTTTTCTTAAATTAGTAATTTGCAGGTGCTTGGAGACATTTTAAAATGAGAAAATATTAGTTCCTTATTTTCTGCTTTAAGTATACAGTAGTTTACTAAAAAAGTAAACTTGAAGTAAATCTCAAAGTCATCTTCAGCAAAGGAGTGAATCCATTTAATCTAAACATGAAAAATTAGGAATTAGAGAGGCAACAGAATGCATACTTTTGAAATAGAGATTACTAGAAATCCTTTATTAGGTATTTATTTAAGAAGCTGTCATGATTTTCTCAGCTCTTCCAAGACAGAATTTGCGGAGATCAGATTGAGAAGATAAGTTACCTTCTACAGTCACAGGCACACAAACAGTTCTTGTTGAATAAATCCTTGATAGCTATTAAAACCTGCAACCAAAGTTCAGATGCTTCTTTGCAACAAATTATGTTATCAACATTGTCAGCTCTTATTGCCCAGGTATACTAGGAGACTGCTAATAATGCAAACATGAAACCTCAGCTAGTGTCAGACTGTCTTCAGGACAGATGAAACACAGACACACACAGCTTTCCAGACCTAGGTAAGACACAAGACTGCTTAATCAAAACCATTCCAAAACCTTGTGACTAGCAGTGTATCATTTCAGAAAAGGAGTAAGGGGGTAAGTTACCCTCTTCCTCTTGAACAGACTGCACCTGCACTTTACGTTTCAAGAAGCTGAAACCCTTGCATCATCCCATTTATCTAAGAGACCAAAGGCAGCACACAACCCACATGTTAAAAAAAATGTGGCCCTGGGATATATGTTGAGCAGTTTTTCAGTAAATCTTATTTATTTCCTCTGAGTCTTCAATATCTAAAGCTTTTATGTATTCATTATCAGCAACATGTCAAGTAACGTGATAACTTGACAAGGTTCTATTGAAAGAGTTTAGTGGGACATATAGTACTTATGCTGCTGATAAGAAAACATTTAGAAAGGTCATATCCTCTGTTGTATTCCCTATCTCTCTGGGCAGCAGCAGTTTGGGTTTTTCTGAAAACTAAAGTTTGAAAATATTCCTGGTAAGAATGAGTGAAAAGCAGTTTGGCTGCATTAACACAAGGATGATCAATTGCTATTAATGTTCACGTTACTTCCTCAAAACTGGATATTGAAATAAAAATCCTCGCTACAAAGTTAACCATGATGACTAGGCATGATTATGAAATGAGTATCTGGACAACTCGGACTGTTAGACCTGGAATATAAGGGTAATATCTCACATTGACTGACTCCTGGAATGGCAGAACAGGCCCTACCTTGCCTGCTCACCTTGCTCCCCTACATCAGCTCTTAAGCAGCATAGAAAGTCAAATCCAATTTAGAGCAATAGAGACAAAAACATGTGCCCTGACTGTGCCTGACCTGCATTTATACAAGCAGCAAGGAGTACCTCTATTTGAGTCTTGTGACACTGGAGACCTACAGAGCTTGTTCTGTACCTCTTATTTTGCACAACAAGGACCAAAATCAGGAAAAGGGTGTGATCATTTCACTGGGATATAGAGATCATCCATTCACTGGCTGAACAGAGGATGATCAGGATTAACAGAGAGTGCCTGGGGCCATCTCAGGACAAAGATGAGGAGCAGCAATGCTCAAGCACTTGAGATGCCTCATAACTGGAAGTTCACAAGTAGACACTCCAGAGCCATGTTTGTCACACATTCTCCTTAGCTGTAGTTTCTGTGACTCCAAAGCAAGCTTGGTCAGACCAAAGAAATTCTTGTTATTCAGGTGTACAAACACAAGATGACAGCCCACCTACTTCTGTTACAACACCACTAGTCACAAATAAATTGCTTCAGACCTATTACTCTACTTTTGGCACTTGTCTATATGAAATAATGTATGATATTATCAGGGATATGGGGACACGTTAAATTTGCTGTGTAACTTAAACCACATGTGCTTACTTACAAAATGTTTATATACAGGCTCCTTACAAGTGCTAAAAAGAATAACAAAAGCCAATTTCTCTAAGCTGTAGTTTCTAGTAGGTAAAAGTCTTCTGTATTTTCCAACATATGCTGCTTATTTCATTGAACACATTGAGCTGATCAGGTCATCTTTATTGTTACCTTTCTTGGTCACCTGTTTTACCTTGCATATGCAGATTTCTTTCAAGAAAGTTTTACAAACAGAAAAATACAAATGTCATTATTGGACTTTATTTGATACAATGCTGCCTTTTGATGAACTTTACTAAAACCAATAGCCTGAGTGTAAATGTGGATCACAGCTGGATGGCACAAGCAAAATAGTGAAATGAGTAATAGGAGACAGGGAGAAAACAACACTATTAGAGACAAATTAAAGAATCATCATTTACATAAACACCTGCTCATACTTAAATCTTTTGAAAACAATCATTTTAAATCCCAGTAAATATTGCAACTCAGTTTATTAAGGGTCAGATACAGTTGTTTTTTTTTCCCCTCGTTCAGAATGCTTTTGGGGTCAAAATCAACAGATTAAAGAGTTGCTGTTAGCTGTTCTGCTTGAGGGAGGATTTTCCTTGTGATGAGGGGCTGCACTTGAAAAAATGAGAGAAGTGGAGGGATGAATGCCCATAACAATAATTTCTCTAATTCTTACTGAAAATCAGCCTATCACTTCCTGCTGTATTTTTATTAAGTCTCCCTTGATGATGGAAGCATAATTATGCTTCCTCTTGACAACTCCTATTAGTAAAACTAAACTTTAATTCTTGCATCCAGTCAGTAAATGACAGCAGATTCAAGATGGAGAGTGAAACACTGACCTTAATTTGTGATATCAAGCTCTCTATGGCCACAACTCTGAGGTAGTTAATCAGAGATATCATCTCAGGTAAGATGGCAGCTTCTGCTTGCAATCAAAAGCTGCTTTCACACCAAGGTACAATTCCACACGAGATGTAACTGAAGACAGAGTGCCACTGTGCACAGCAGGGGCTAGGGGATCAGGTATGAGTATTGTCTCATATTATTTGCCATATTGGCAAATAATGATTTTATCAGATCAGAGGACAAATTTTAGCTCAAGGTGAAGTTGATACCGTGCTTCTTTTCAAGATGAAAGGAAATGAGTCTGACTTTGACTTTTGTGGCTGGCCCACTTTACAGCATCACACCAGGATGCCTGGAACTTTAACAATACATAGATTCTGGTTTGACTCAAAATCTTGTGCTAGCATTCACCTTCGATCTTAAGACTTAAATTATCTGGCTTTTCACCAACTTTATCTGTGGTCCTGTTGTGGTAGTTATCTATTGCCTTAATAAAACTCCCAATCCTGAATGCAATAATAGACATTAAAATCCTCTGAACGAGGATCTTATAAACATAAGCGCAGTTCTTATTCAACTAACGACAGTCTCTGTACATTCCAATGTTCATACTGGGGAAAAGAAAAAAAAAAACCAAACTAACAGTGCAAACTACTCTTCCACTGATTGCACATCATTTTATCATTTTCAGAATCCTTGCATACAATGAAAGACAGACCTCAACCCTTGTGGTCTGAGCAGCTATTCTGCAAGGCAGCTGCTCATCCTGTATTCTCTCTTGCTTAGCAAGACACAGACTCCCTCCATGTCCTCTCCTAACAAAAAAAAGGAGGGGTCAGAGACCAATGTCCAAATTTATACTGGTAAGATGTTAATTTGGGATTGAAATTGTTAATAAACCATATTAAAGGTAGTTTTAATCACATGAGGAGGCCTAATTAAATGAAAAGGTTTTCACAGGGAATACCTTTGACCTGTTTGTTCAAAGTCCAGACTGGCGATTGAAGTCTCACTGCAGGGATTCCAGAATTTGAAAGCTTTGGGATTCCCCTCTGGCTACCTTTGATTCTTACTGGATTCCCTACCTCATGCAAAAACATCACAGAGGGAGATCTGCAACCTCCAGGTCTGACTGCAGCTTTACTATGAAGCTCCTCTGCTGTGCAGAGCACTTAGAAAAAGCAGTCTGGAACAGAGGCAGGTAACTCCTGCCATGGACAAAGCCTCTTATAACCAGCCCCAAGCACTTTTTCCTGCCAGCAGTCCTTCCTGACTTCTGCTTGCACTGGAGATGCTTACTGTCAGCCCACCCTTCCATTGTGCTGCAGAAAGCTCACAGAGTTGCCTTTCTGCTTCTAAGTGCAGTAACCTATAGCAGCTTTTGCTTCATACATTGCTCTCCTTCAGAGCATTTTTCATTCAGAATAATCCTTAACATCCCTCCCAAAGCCCAGGTCCTCCATAACAAGAGAATGGCAAGATACACTTTTAAGATGTAACAGCAGAGCACTGAAAGCCAGACTGGAAAAGAGGGGGATGGTAAACGACTAATACTAAGTTTGCTGCACACATTAATTGCTTGAAGCAGAAATGTGTCTCCAGCTCTGTTTCCCAAAAGATTGTCAGAAACCCCAGGAGCTTCTTATCCTAGAATTTGCTCTCGCTCCTCTGTTCACTCCATGCCCTATGCTGTTTTAAACATATGGCAGGCCTCATCTATGTAGAAAGATTTTTTTGAATTTTATACAGCTTAAGAAAAAGGAAATGGATTCAATTTCCCTTCAAGAAACTTTACAGTGTAAATCATCTGCAAGACCTTAAAGATTTCTCATTGCTTTAAACAGCTAAATCTGAGAGAATGTCTCAGATTTAACTGAGTTCTTGAGCATAGTCCTCAGCACCAGCCTGATGGTAAATCAACCCTGCTCCACCAATCCCAGCATTTGCAAGGGATAGAAACCCAAAAGCACAGTCAGCCAACTTATGAGTTATGGATCTTTCTCTGGAGAGCAACTGTCATAATATGTTTGTACAGCAGCTAGCATACCCAGACTATGACCTTCACTGGGAACTGTACACCATTAGAAATAAAAATTATGTTAGGAGGCTCTGGAAATAACATTATTCTACTTAAGGTTAGGCATAAGTTAACCTCCCTGAAATGAGTTCAGATATGCAATTCTTAAACAGCTGTGTGGGAAGAAGTCAGACACTGCAGTCATGTGTGCACTGTAAAACACGCTGTAGGTAAAACCTGTCTCCTGGGCTCTAGCAGGAGAAATAGAAGAGTCCCAAGACAGAGCAATGCTGGGAGAAGAGTGCCTACACACAAAGGATCAAGTTGTAAGGCAAGCCTCACTCAGTCATTCTTGGTGATAAGCTCATACAGATGGGGTGCAAGCAGGGGGCCTTTAATGTGCATTTCTGTGTGTATTTGAGGTTTTGTAGGGTGTATCTCAAGGAATACAAAACATGAAGTTTTCTGAACATGCGAATTAAGAACCTCAGGGAGCAGGGGAAATATCGATTCAGCACAGTATGCTGTTCAGTGCAGAAAAGTACAGGAGATAATCATCAAGGGTAGCTGCATTCAAACATGCATAAAACCCCAGGGTAGCACTTTCAGCACCTATTAGTAAGCTGGTAGTGCTCAAAAAATTGTCTTATTCTTTTTAAAATAACTTTACAATATTTAATTAAGAAAAATGTAGACAGGGCCAAACACCATTTTCTTGATCAAGTGCAATGCAGGTCTTGCAAGATACTGTTTGACAGAAACAGGTTGATCCTCAGTTTATAAAAACAGCACAAGAGCTACAAGATTTTTTGTTTGTTTTGAAATAAGAAAGGCCTGTTTGGTTTGTAGCAAGGAGGAAACATTTCCTTTGTTATTTGTTTTTTTTAAGCAAGAGCTAAGTTAGAGACAAAAATCTTAACTAGAATTAAAAAAAAAAGAAAATAATAGTCAAGTTCAACTTTACCTGACCTGGGTTATAAACTAGATTTTCTTTCCATCCAGAAGCTCTAAGGAGATTATTTCTGATGACTAGCCTTGAGTCTGACAGATTTCAATAGCATGTGACTCTCGGACCATTTCACGTATATGATTCTACATGTTTGATTCTTGGAGAGGAAAGGTTAAATGAGAGAGTGGTGGAAACCTGAAGAAAGAGAGAAGGCTGATGATGGGCTGAACATAGGAAATAAGGCAAACTATTCAATTTTTCAATTTTTACCTCTAAACCATTTTCCAGCAGGATCAAAACACTGGGGTTTAGATTTTTCATTTTTGCATTATTCAGAAATAAGCAGACAGGAAAACTGGTCAGGAATCATACAGAGAAAACTTAATTTTAAAACGGTTCATAAGAAGTTACCAACATGTGAAAACAGAAGCTTGGCAGAGTAGCCCAAAAAGCTTCAACCCCAGTCATCGTTTTCCAGAAATGCCAAAATATCAGACATAATGACATGCTGTCCATATAAACCACATAGAAAATCTGGATCTCTTTGAAAGAATACTCACCACTAACATGAAAGTTTAAAAAGATGTTCCACTCCCTGTCAGTAGTTACTGTAGAAGGCAGCGTAAAGCTGCAGTTTCTGAATTAACTTTAAAATCTTCAGCAAAAAAAAAAACCATGAGGAAAACACTGATGTAGTCACATGGCTCTCCATGATCCACGCCAACAGGAAATCATAGCTGATTTTCAAGCAGAACCTTGTAAGGATTTCTAACAATTACTGAACAAGCTCCGAGTGCCCAATCTACTTTTAAAAATTGAATTAAATATGCCAAAAAGCTGTGAAAAAAATAAAAATCCAGGCCTCTGCATCTCCTCACTTTTGGATCAATAGAGAATTCATGAATCCAACACTGTGCGATGGCAAAGATCTGAGCAGTCTACATTATTACTGTGCTGTAGTTCATTTAATGCTGTGCTGGCTTCTCTTGCATTTTCCTCATATAAAAGTTAAGTATCCACTACAAAAATGAATCATCTAAACTCCAGGTAAAAGCTATCACAGTATGAAAGTAGAGATCATGCTGTGAAAATGATATCGAATGTTATATAAAAAGAGCTATCCTATTGAAAGTGTTTGTGGTTTGTAGTTTACCTCCTGTTAGCAGCTCTCTCTGTATTGATTTCAAAAACCTGTTCAGAAAGCTAAATTCAGAGTTTTTATAAAAGTATTTGAACAGTGCAGCCTGTTAATGTCTTTTTGTAAGTGAAAAAACAATATATATTAAACACAGGTACACACAAACTACACTAGAAGAACATTAAGGTTGCAAAGCAAACCACTCAAAAGTTTTAAGACACCATAATTAAGATCTGCTGCACAATCTTAATTCAACTCCCACCTTGTGCATGTCCATGCTGATACACTGACTGCACAATGACCTTTCCCCTAGCTGATCCTAACACCACTTATCCCAAACCAATACTTTGAATTTGTCCTGAGCACAGTGACAGAGACTACCTGCATATGCTAGCTTCATTCATTCCTTGCAGAGACCAGGAAATGAGAGATAAATAAGGTAAGAGACTAAGCCAGGGAACGGTCACAGGGTTAACTCTTGAGTTCTGCCCTTGCAGATTGCACCTTTTCTTCACCACTGGTTCCTACAAACTCTCAGGTAAGACGTTTGCACTTAGCTTCTCATAGCATTCATCACTTGTAGTATTTTCACTTTCTGTATCCTGCAAAGAGAACCCAAGAAAGAGGTCCATGGCATAAAAGACTCAGCACCCATCAGTGGCAAACTGGAGTCAGTGGGCAGCCTAGTTTGAACACATAGCAGAGCTTACACTGTGGAGAGCCAGGAAAACATCAGGCCCCTGCTATCCCAGACTTAAGCACCCTGCATTCCCTTTTTCCACATGCAGGAGTAGGAGAGCTTTACCACCCATCTCACAGCAAAGGCATTTGAAAAATAAATGTTATTGTTTGTAAAACATGTAGCAATGAAAAAATCCATGAAGAAATTAGTAATTCTGTGCTCAGTCTTGGTCTTGAGCAGTGTACAGTAAGGCAAGGCTGGGACTACCCATGCCGCAGTGAGAATAAAACAACTTAAAGCTGTACTCATTCAGCAAACACCTTCTACTCAGCTCACAGAACGATGCAGGGGTCCACGGGAAAAAGCAGTGTGTGACCATGTAATTAGAGACAGTATCAAAATGTATACACACAAGGGGGCCCAATTAAGGGTGCATGGACAGCATTATCCTTTTTCTCTTTTTTCTTCTTTTTTTTTTTTTTTT
>NDXB01013649.1:223094-273891 GCA_002631895.1 Agapornis roseicollis
GGGTATGGTAGAGAATAAAAAGCAGCTGAAGGAGGGTTATAGGTATGTTGAACCATTGAGCCACTTTGCCCTGTCTATGGCTGTCAGAAAATTCAGAACAACCTCTAACTGAATGCAGTTCAGCTTAGGTATAAATTCACTGAACCAGTATGATCTCAAGCACAAAGTTCTAATTAGTATACGCTTGGCAGGTTCTCTGACCAACAGAAAATATAAAAGAAGTCATTGATACTACTGGGACTTTTTAAGTCTTCCCACATCTGGGGTTGCTGGCAAAAGCAAAAAGCCCTCTTGATCCTGCTATGTTCAAATTGGTTTGTATTTACAGTAGTTCAGCATGAAAAGTATCCTGCGACCTAGAAGACTGAAAATATTCTATCTGAATGCTCAGTCCATTTTCATTTAAGCAAAGGTTTTCTGATTGTTCTTGTTTTGCTGATTTGTACACTACACAAAACCACAACTTTTCTCCAGAAGTTTTTGTAGCATTATAACCTCCTTGGATTCACCCTGTTCATAGCAAGTGTTACATAAAACAGTACTACCATTCATTCTCATACCTTTATCAATTTTCTAGTTATTTACTTTTTAAACAGATGTGTTTTCTGACTATAACTGTAGCTAGGTGTTCAATTTCACGGATGTTCCCCATGACCAGCATATTTTGCCCACCTTTAAAAACCTCCCTCTCAGCTCCACTATGTTTACCAGTCTAACAGGGAAGCCATTATCTATCTACACTCTACGACACAACAAATGGGGAAGGGAAATTTGGGCAGCATGCAATAGACAGTCATCTGCTTTTGTAAAAGTGCCATAGCAGCTTTAGCACTCAAGAGTGCTAAATAAAATAAATATAAATAATTTTATAAGAATAAAATAAACCTTCATTTTTAAGATTTCACAGGATAAAAGAAAAAAAAATAACAAACAGGATTTTCTTTTTCCAATTAAAATAAAATCATTTACCACTCTTTAATCTAAGAAGGGGGGAGGGGGAAACCAACCAACCAACAAAAAAACATCATTCTGCTTGGGTCCAGGAGTTTCTCAGTCAAATAATCTCAATTCTCTCTAGAAACAGGCCCACTAAAGTACCCCCAAGGGAGCTGTTATTCAACACTAGTGTGGCTGGCAGAGCCTGTCCTTATTAATACATGGTGAGATTCATCTAACCTAGGTTTAGACATCAAAAGTTTAGACATTTAATTCTGAGTTTGTCACTGTAGGCTCTTCTATGAGCCTACAATGTTTCTCAATGGAGAGAAACAGAAGCCTTCAGGGGGCAAGTCATCTGACCTGCCTATTTTAGGCTGAGATGAATCACTCTGTTAACGTGCCCATTTTTCCTCTATTGACTGTAAAGCAAATCTAAGGGTGACTTCCCCAGACCTCGATATCTACATTTCTAGTGTCTCAGTGAAGGCACCTGAATTTCACGCCCAATTTTCAGAGCTCAAAGCCAGCATCTCTGACAAGTTAGTTGTGTTAAGCATCTGTTCCCTGAGAATAAAATTTTCACACCAAACTCCCAAATCATTTTTCAGTTGACTTTCACAATTCTATCCCTCATAAGAACACTCTGTTTTAATCAGTCAATAATCTCAAGTCAATCGTTTCAAGCCAATAAGTTGACACAATAAAAAAAAAGGAAAATAAAAGGCAAAAATGAGTTTGACTCTGCTGCAGCAATAATGCTTTTCTTTTTTTTTTCTGTCCTATTCAGACCTGGCTTCCACAAGATAACTTTTTCGAATCTATTACTGAAGCATTTTTTGGTATATTTTTGTTACTATAAACCAAAATGCAACAAGCACCTTTCACCAGTAACTACAATTTTTCTGCCCAACAGTCTGACATTAAGTTTCAATTTTTAGATTAAAACCTTCACAACTTCACAGCAACATAGAAGTTACGTACAGGACACCGCTGATAGACAAATTGTTCTGTGCTTCTCTCTTTCATAACAGAAGCCTTCCAGCTACACATTTTTCCCATGGGATAAGCTAATGTTACAAATCCAGAAAGGGCCTTTCAATTATTATTTTTGGACAGATGATCCATTAGAGCAGCACTCACCATTAGCACTGTACTCACAGATATATTCCATACCTTAAGGCTAAATGAACCCTCAGATAGAATCTAATCCATGATCCATCAGAGTTTTACTTAAATGACAGTCCTCTATGTTTTTTCTTTAATGACAAATTCTTACCATATATGTCTTTTTCCACCAATGTATTCCCATTTCTTTCTATCACCAGATACATATTAGCAACATAGTTTCTGTAATATAAACATAAAATGTTCCTTCAGTATTATATTACGACACCATTTGCATATTTTCTTCTTCCTTTTTAAAAAAGTTGTAGCTAATAAAATAACTGTTAGAATGGTAGTTAATATACAAGAAAAAAATGGGAAAAAAACAGAGAAAAACTAAAATTAAAGTCTCTATTTACTACTAATGAGAGTTCCTTTATAATCTTGTTCATCTTTAGTACACCACAACCTATTGCTAAATAAAAGAAAATAAGTTTTGGAACATGACCAGCCAAAACAATAAAAAAAAAAAATCAGTTTCATTCAACTCAATCCATTTATTCCAGTCTGCCTAACCTACAATATCACTCTATATTGCGTTGCTACAGTGCAATTTATTTGCTAAAAAATGTGCCTACAGCAGTGCATCAAGTTATTAGGTATCTGATTACTGATCTGCTTGCAGTTACCCCGCGGCAGGTTCTCTCCTGCTCAGCGCACACAGAATCCAGATCTCAGCATGTGCAAAGCTGCGCGTAATGCTAGCTCTGGACATCTAACCAAAATTGGAACTGTCATCTACTAATTTGTGTTTCCTCCCTGAATTTTAGCACATTTTAAATAATGCACCCAGATGCTATACTTAACAGTACTTTTAGGGAAGTATTCTGCAAATGTTTTTTTGCCATGGTTCATAACAAGAGTCCCACAAAGTAAGGTAGTTGTAGCACAGGCTTAGCTGAAAACCCATCGCTGATCCCAAATGGCAATGGCACAGTGTTGTTCTCAGCAACGACTAGCGTAAATACACTACAAACATATCTAAAACATAAATAACTAAGAATGTCTTTCCCAAGCAAATGTCCAACCCAAACAATTCTGTGATTTCTGTGATTTAGCTGGCTGCACAGTTGTCATGGGGAATCACTACCACCACATGCTGAAGGTTAGAGACCAGACAGAATAAAAATAAACTCCTCATTTACCTGAATAGTGAAAACATCACCTGTTACATAGAAGGCAGCATGTCTAGCACTGTGCACCGCACAGCCTTCAAAGCAGGCAGAAAATTCCCCAAGAAGCAGGTACAGCAATGTTTAATTGTCAAGGTGGTACCTGTACTAACTCTGTCAGATTCTAGCCAGTCCCAAAAGTAATTAGGCACTGTATTGCCTGTTTAGGGGATTCTGTATAATAATCCCTGTGCTCCTTTACAGACTTATCAGCTGAATTCAACATATATACAAAACTTCAGACAACCAAGCCTGAAATGGCTCCTATCAACATCAGATCAAGTCTGAAAAACCCATATCTGAAGTCTTAAGATAGTGTGAACTCTCACAGCTCTTGAAAAAGCACTTAAATGCAAAGTCTGATGCCTCACCATATCTGAAAGTGCCATCCTGATTTTGGGAAACCAAGTCTGAAAGAGCCAACAAGTTTGGAAGTAGAAGTAGTCAGATTTTCCCCAGCAAGGGCCCTATAGACTAAGTCTGTCAGGGATCACTACAGGCAGACAGCTAACAGTTACTAGGCTGTAACTGTACAGCCCAGAGTAAACTATAGAAGTGTGCACTGAGAAACATCACCTAATTAAAGTTAACAACTGAACTTGACAAAATTGGGTCCTTTGTCTGAAGGTGTCTCATTCCTACATGTTTCCAAAATCCCTAAGCTCTGTCTCTTGAAGGTGTTATATTCTCTGAGCACTAATGCACCATCAAATATTTTCCTTCAGAAGAGCAACAACTATTCTATTCATAGTTTTATTTTTATAGATGAGTTTAGGTTTGATTTCTCTTCATGCTGTCAGTAGAATAGTAGCTAATGGCATAAATATTTCAAGTAAAAAAAACCCCAAATGTATTGTGTTTGTAATATACACAGCAAAAAAATGAAGACTCTGCTTCTGGAGGATGGGGGCAAGATGCAGAAATTGCTTTTCAAAGGCAGCAAAAATAATAACAATTCTGCCATGATGCTCAGACCTCTCACAGCAGGACAAGTTTATATTACCAAGATATAAAGTCCCAAGAAAGTGGATTTATACGGGGCATGGTGACACTAATTAGAAATCCTTATGAGTGTCCATAGAGCACAACTTAAGGGCATTGAATCAGTTCACAAAATTAACCATGGGCATTTGAAAATGTTTACCCACATGCTACTGGTTTGGTTACAGTCAGTCAAATTTTAGGAGAAGGTACCTAGTTTTTAATATATCTCCATAAAGCTCTTTGTTTTGGGCTACTGAGAACAGAAAAGAGGTGGCAGTATCTCTAAGGTATACATGTCCTATAAATCTCACCACTTGGAACCCTGGCTGTCATAATAAAATAAAATGCCTTGATATAAAATTAATAGTGACTCAGAGAAAATACTTTTTCTGATGGGTGTTCGGAGGTACTAGCATGAATGAGCTAATGGCCTCTGTTAAACTCCTAAAAGTTCTAAAGCAATTTGTCCCTACTGCCCACCTTCTCTCCCAAAACAAATTGCTTTCATTTTGGCAATACTTCACAAAAGTAAAGATGTGAAATAAAATTTGGCCCCACTGAGATCAATAACAAAGTTTCCACTGAACTTGTTGGAGACAGGATTTCACTTGTGGAGAGTAAAAGATCATCTTAACTGAGATTTTGTACCCCTTGCTTCAGCCTGAGATCAAGCATGTTTATAAAGTGATGACTGCAGGATAGCTGGAACTGACACAATCCATACTATGATTTTCCTGTGTACGCTCAGGAAAGTGGGCTGCCTGGTTTAGGCAGTCTGTGATCTAAAAACAAGATGTGCAAAAATCTATGATTGAAGCACCGTTTTAGAGAAAAAGGCACCTCTCATAGGAGCAACCAGTGCACTTGGTGGGTGGAAGCTGCTCCCAAATGAAGAAGACCAGCTATATTGCTCTGCTGCCTAGTATAAAACTTTCCTATGTGTTTCACTTAATAATTTTCAGCCCTATGAAATGTAATTAAAGAATATCACTTTATATAAATATATATATGCAAGCTACAATATTTTTAATGCAAAATATATTCATTTATATTGCTTAGGAGAATGACAAGATATTATTCTGGGCTAAGAAGTCTAGAATGCAGCTCTACAGAGTATATGAAACACTTAGCAGCAGAGAAACAAAAGCCACATATGCTTCATAGAGCACCAATGTTAATTATGCAATGTTGCAAGAGGTTAAAAAAAGCCAAAAAAAAATGAATTGTCCCTTAAGCTTTAAATTTGCTTTCTTAAAGTATTTCACCTTATTTTTAGCAGACACAACTAGAAATAATTTTACAATGTTTTGATGTATGTTCAATAAAAACACAAAACCAGAAAATCTCTATATCTGAAAAATAACTTAGGTCAATGTTTACTGAATACTACTTGGAATAGACTGCAAATCAGAAATACAAAGCAGGTCTTTTTAAAACAATTCCAAGCAAATCCTATATTCTTTAGTTTGAATGGAAGTGGAGAAGAAACATGGATTTTCTTGCAGATGTGTGATTTTAACATCTAAATAAGAAGATAATTGTGAGAGCTGCTTCCCTCTATCTTAATAAGCAACCTGGCAACTTCAGGACCTGACCAAACAGGCATCAATGACTATCAGCAGATGAAAGAAATCACCAGTCTTTCTCAAAGATAAGCTCTTAACCAGCTTCAGTGACTTTCCAGGCAGCCTACCTGGTTTGTTTGCAGCTTTAATACACTGGTGGCTACTTATGCAAAAAAGGCAAAAAACTAATTAAATTTGTTTATATATGTTATCGTGCAGAGCACTCATTTCCAGACATCAAGCTATGAATCATTAAATAACTGCTAAATTGGTCTCCTGGGATAGATCATGCCTTAGAGTTGGGCAGGCCCCCCATCCCACTGAAGCCAGGTGTGCTCTGCAGTGAGCACACATTAAAAATGCTTTAAAGGCCATGATTTGGGTATGCAGCCAGGTCTCACACTGTGAGGTGAGTGGTAGGAAATCATGAAAACAGTGACAGCCCTCCTGTCAGAGTTACTCCTCTGTTTGATTAATGAGGGCATTTGAAAGACAATTAGCCAGAGCAGGTTTGGCTGCAACTGGCTTATCAATCAGGCACCCCTCTATTGAAAGCACAAGTGCCTTCTTCTGTTTTTTTGTTGCTGAAGAATTGTATCAGTAATACACAAACAACAAGGGACCTTTACATGTTATTTAAAAAGAGAAGAGCTAAATGTAGAAATTCACAAGTGAAACAGTAATAAAAACCAATAAAAATGTTTTGCAAGCCACTGGTTACTGACAAATCATCATTGTAACTTCCATACCACTGGACTTTTAGCTCATGCATGGTGAATTCAAGGCTGCAAAACTAACATCAAACACTTCCAAGTTTCACAAGGGCAAGTTTAAGCTAAATTTTCAACAATGAAACCCAACCACATCTGTAACAAAAAAAAAAACCAACAAACCAAACCTTCATTGGAAAGCCTATTGTGAGCCCTACTCTGAGCTTCAACATAGAATCATAGAATAGTTAGGGTTGGAAAGGACCTTAAGATCATCTAGTTCCAACCCCACTGCCATAAGCAGGGACACCTCAAACTAAAACGTGCCACCCAAGGGTTCACCCAACCTGGCCTTGAACACCACCAGAGATGGAGCACTCACAACCTCCCTGGGCAACCCATTCCAGTGCCTCACCACCCTAACAGGAAAGAATTTCTTCCTTAGATCAAATCTAAACCTCTCCTGTTAAAGTTTGAACCTGTTACCCCTTGTCCTGTCACTACAGTCCCTAATGAAGAGTCCCTCCCCAGCATCCCTATAGGCCCCCTTTAGATACTGGAAGGCTGCTAGGAGGTCTCCATGCAGCCTTCTCTTCTCCAGGCTGAACAGCCCCAACTCTCTCAGCCTGTCTTCGTATGGGAGATGCTCCAGTCCCCTGATCATCCTCGTGGCCCTCCTCTGGACTTGTTCCAACAGCTCCATGTCCTTTTTCTGTTGAGGACACCAGAACTGCACACAATACTGCAGGTTAAGTCTCAGGAGAGCAGAGTAGAGGGGCAGGATCACCTCTCTTGACCTGTTGGTCACGCTCCTTTTGATGCAGCCCAGGATACGGTTGGCTTTCTGGGCTGCAAGCGCACACTGCAATTGGCTCATGTTCATTTTCTCATTGACCATCACCCCCAAGTCCTTCTCCACAGGGCTGCTCTCAATCTCCTCTTTGCCCAACATTTCACACATAAACTGTTTAAACTTAAAAATCAAAAAAAAAAAATCATTTGTTGCAATAACTCATCAGTTTGATTTATCCATTACTAATGCAAATTTATTGCTTTCCAACTACCAGCATAGGTAGGATTTAACATAATACTGACGTTTCTTTGACAGCTGCTTTCCCAGGAGTGTGTTTCATGTTCTGGTTTAACTGAGAGCTTTGCTTCAACTAAGGTAGACCTTGGCCCCATGTTAGTGATCAGAAATATTTCAATGAACTATTTAAACCATGTCAGTGCTTTTCCTGAAGATTTGCATTTCCATCAGAACAGGTTTTTTCAAACTAAGAAAATGATGATTTTTGCCTGTGAATCAGTAAGCACCAAATCACTGCCTTATGTGCTTAAATTACTCAGGCACTAGATCTGCATAAGTCCAAGACTGAAAGAACAGGATTGAGACTCAAGTGTGATGTGCCAATTTTCCTTTCAGTTTACAGTTAATTTTCCCTGGTAATACCAGATCAGAAGTATTTTTAATGCATGACTAGTGTAGTACTAAGTGGTTATATATGCAGTGCTAGGAGGGTGATTTTTTAACTGTGCTATAATCTATTTCAGAAATAAGCTCACAAAATAGCTACATAGTGAGTGTTTGAATATGGAGCTAATAAAGTAAGAGGCAAATTAATATCTGGTTACATTAGCTAGAGTACAAAGACAGAGGGAGCTTCAGCATAGCAAAAAAAGTATCCCCTCTCAAGCTTCCCTGTGTTGGCAGTACATGATAATCCAGCACACATAGATAGGGAACTATAATTGGTTTTGAAAATCAGGAACAGTTCCCACTGAGAACACACAGCTTGTCACAGGGTTAATCTACAGAATCCCTTCTGTTAGAATCTTCAGCCACCTCCATAGGCCCAGGCAGAGGCACCCACAATAGGAGCACTGCTGTAAACTTGCCCCTAGCAGTTTATACCCTGGCCCTGGTCCAGGAACCACAACAGAAAACCAAAGGCTCTTGCAGTAGATTTTAAACTGATCTGTACTCCTGTAAGTTACAAAGGTGATAATGAAGTATTGGGAGCTGCTAATAGAAAAATAAAACAGAGGATCCAAGTAAGTGACAGATAACCAGAGGTTCTTCATGTTCTTACTGAGAAAGAGTGCACAGTTTCTCATTAGTGTAAGCCTGTAACTTTTAAACAAAAAGGAGCAAAGGCCTAAGTGGTGTGGCATGGCTCCAATCTATGGGCCAAATACTTCCCATCGCCACCCTGGGGGCAGCCCTCATTCATCCTGCTTATTAGAAACAGTCTCTGGTCTATGAAAATCCCTGACTCATACCTGGGCATCATCAAAGAGAGGGCTAGTTGCATCAAAAAAAAACCCATGTCACAAATGTGGCAGCAGTAAAGCCCTGTGAACACTTTTAGTGCTGTATTTAAGTCTGTGCCTGGTCTTAGTTTACCAGTGTAGTCATTGCTTCTCTATTCTACTTTAACTGGATTCAGGACACACTAATTGGCTCCTTGCAAGAGAGTGGTAAATGCTATGACTGCGCTTCCGCAAGAAAATGGGAACACTGGGATAAACGCAGACTATAATCTGCACCATAACCTGCACTACTAGCTTGTGATCCTTTTAGGGTAAGGGAGACCAAGCAGACAGAAATAGGTCCACTATTTTTATACAGATGAACACAGTCTGCCAGCTTCCTCCAAGTAACAAAAGGTTAAAAGGACCCTGGGCAAGTGACAGAGACTTTGGGTTTTGTCATCACTTCTAGGAGAACAATTGCCTCTTCCTCCTCTTATCCCTCAAAGTCAGAAAGCATCCTGACACTTTGCTTTCTCAGCAGTTTGAAGAAACCATGGCATGAGCAAGAACAAATATCCTGCAACATATCCCAGCTATTTTGAATTTGAGATTGTTAGATGGCAAAATAAAAAAAAAAAATAAAATAAAAAGATAATGATAAGAGATATGGGGCACTTCACAAAAGACAGATTCTTCTGTTTCCTATCAGTGCCTCACAGCCCAGCCACTGCCATTTGATCAGCTGGAGAAAATAGCCAGAAACACCTTGTGTAGAAAACAATCAGAAATGTTTATTAAGCAGAGATGATTAGGCTACAGGTTTGACTGTTAGGTGGATTTAGATATTATCTACTTTTCTGCTATTTCCATGGAGGACCTTTGCAATGTATTCTTAGGTTGAAACCTTAGACTTCAAAGAAAATGTCAATGGTTACAGTAAAGAAACATGTCTTTCCCTTACCTTCCAAAAGCATCAGATTGCTTTCCAGATACAACTGGGGACACTTTCTTTCCCCTTTTCCCCCTAAGGGGTACTCCCTTATTTTTCTGGAGCACACTTAGGAAGATTTCAGTCTCAAATCCAGGGATACTGAAATCTTTGGTGAAAAGCATCACATTTTAAAATGTCCTCTACTATCTGGGTCAAAGAATCTGGGCAATCAGAAGCAGCAAAGAAATTTTGCCCTTCCAAATGTGCCAGACAAGATGCAAATCCCACATGTATATGTAGCTTTTTCCCTGAAGAGAAAAATGTGAAGGCTTGTTATAGCCATGATTTAAAAAAAAAATTCGCCCACTATTTAAACCCATGTCTCAGGCCATGTAATTTAATTTACTTTCATAAGTAAAAGAAATATATAAAGTCAATCCTGATCACAAGGTGCATTAAAAATGACCTTGTATCCTTCCTTGTGAAAAGCTGGAGAAATGCTATCTGTATAGGCCAGATGGCTTTCACCTGGGTGAAAATGACAGAATATGCATCTTTGTTGACATTCCATTAACTACAATTTAGAAAGTCTTCCTTAGCCTTACGCATTTTTTAATGCAAGTAAAGTTTACCTTGCTAATTGGCTCACTAAGTAACACATCATTGTTATTAAAAGGAGAAATGAAAACTTGCTGACCTAACATCCATGGCTATGATTATTCTGTCAATTATTTTATATCCGGAAAGCCAAACAAATGTTGTATATAAAAACTAAATACTGCATTTGGCATAACTTCAAATTAGCTGTCTCACTGTGCTTATAGCATGCAAATTAAACGTCCTGAATAAGCATTAATCATCATAATAGGCTAATTATTGTCAGTTAGCTATTGAATAACTTAGCAACTACACCTTGCAAAGGATTGGAGAACAAATGTTAGTAAGAAGATTCTGGCTACCTAAAACCAAGAAACAAACATTAGTATTTTTACCAGTAAGCAATTTTTAAGACAAATGTATACCTTATTTTGACCAGTTTGAGCATTTCTCTGGTTTTCCCACATATGTAGGCTTACTGTCTTTCAGTAAACTATATTTAGTCCAAAACCAATTTTGTATGAAGATTTCTTTGCATCTATATAATATTAAAAGACTTGCAGAGTTTTAAAACATTAATAAACATGTTAATAAACAGCTAATCTTTTTCTTCTCTGGCCATGCACATGGTTACCTCAGTACTTACAGATAGCAAGGGACTTAAATGTTTTACACAGAGCTAAATGTTTTAGAAAGGATAAAGTATACATGAATGTAGAACTGCTACTTGGAGTCAGTATACTGGGACCTTGGAGTATATATTTAATAAAGGACTGATACATTCTTGAATGTAAATGGATATCCAATGCTTACATGGAACTGAAGCATTTCTACAAATACACAAATGCCAACACATTCAAAATTAAGTCTTAAGCATTTAAATATATATTTTTTAAAACAAACTCACAGTTAGGATTCAGGTAGATTGGCTGGCATTTGTTTTCAGTGTTTGTGAGGAAGAGGTTCCTCTTAGCAGACTCATTTATACCCCCTACAATACATTTGTCTCATTTACTCAAAAGGTTTCCCTAAGGTGCTCACTGCTGCAGTATTCTTATGCTGTCATTAACATGTTTACCTTCAGACAGCCTCAAGGACTGGGAAGAGGTATTTGCCTTACTTTACAAAGGAAAACAAAGCAGAGAGTACGATTTCTACAGTATCCCAGAGAAAATCCACCTCAGAAGTTTAGATCAGAACCTCCTCCCGTCTCCTTCACCACCACTGCAGCTTCCAGGATGTTAAAAACAGCTCAAAGGCACGCAGAAAAGCTGTGCAAAACTAGCAACAAGTCAAGGATGCACAAATCTTTCCATACTGCCTTGACTACAAACCATCTCAGGAGAATATTTCTATAGTTATTTTTTTTCCCCAAGGAATCACTCTTGAACCTTAGTTTTTCTGCTTCACAACTCTACCTTATAACACTGAGCCATGAAATACAATGATAAAGACAAGATACCTTCATACCACATAACACAAAGGGCCTGTAAGAGAACAGTCAGTAAAGTATTGATTGCAAAAGAGTTAGTTACTTATAGGAGGTAAAAAAATCTTCCCAGCCCACTACTGGCAGTTATCCAGTTACTCCGTTATGCAGGGATCCTAAATCCCACTGGCTTTTCCGAGCACATCTTCCCAAAATCTCCACTTCAACACTCTCACCACTGTGACCTCAAAAACATTTTAAGATGACAGTTGGAAAGGATGCAGTTGCCATTTCTGTTGACAATTGTCTCCTCTGTACAACCTTATACTTTGGGTATGTAGAAATGCATTTTATTCCAAGAAGGTACAGTTTGTGTGATATTAAGTGATAAAAACCTGAGCATGCACTCCCTCGTAATTTGCCACCAATCTTGATCCAAAGATGTTCTTGGCCAAACTGTGGCTTGGTGTCAAATCATCAAAGATGACACCAAACACTGCCAGAATCAGTCATAGCATAATGACACTAGGAACATCTCATGAAGTAAGGACTCTTCACCAAAAAACTATTCTTCACCATCTGCCCATGAGGCCATTGTCAGTTTATTTGTTAGATACTGCAGACCAGAGACAGTGTAAAGTGCTACTGTTGTTCTTAATTCCAAGACAGCATCAAGTTTTTTGAAGCCTAAATACTCTGTGTCTACACAGTACATTCATCAGACTTGTATCACATGAGAAAACAGAAAGCCACTTTGACAAGGTCTTTTCATCATAAAACTGTGCTGACAGCCATTAACAAGGCTTCCATTCTGTAGTTCTTTGTCAATTAAATACAAAACATTTCACCCTGCAGCTCTGCTATGCACCACCACGTGACAAGCGTATACTTTTGCATCAACCATAAGATTTAGGACACCCCTGAGGCATCCCTTTACTTCTGTGACCTCAGTTATATTCCCAGCTTCAGCCAGGGTAAGGTGTGGAGAGCAGCAACATTCAAATACCAAGGCCCACTGAAGTGTGGTTGCTTAATTACTTGGACTGGTAAGGGCAAGGAGGTACTCTTCCATAAAAATTTAACTCTTTCTTGCCTTCCTAAGGCAAGAATCTCATTGCTACTAGTAGTAAGAGATTACCTAGTGCTAATGGACTAAATAGGAAAGTGATGAAACTGAAAAGGAAAAAATTTGTGTTCAGGAAGAGTAGGAAAGAAATTCACGCACCTAAGGGCCTTATAGCATGAACTTCTAGATGGGGATCCTATTTTTGCTTGTTAATATAACCTTATTTGAGTGTCAATTGTTCTCTTTTGAACAAGTTAATGTCAAAAGACACTTAAGCAAAACACAGCTGAGGGCTAACCTTTCTCCTTCACTCACATACGCACATGCAATTTTCCACAATAAAGTATTTTTAGTTCATTTTAGATCAAAAGTCAGTCACTGCTGAATGTCTGTGCTAAAATATATATTGCAAAAGCCCTGTAGGAAATGGGTAGGTTTACAGTGTCATTGCTGCTAAGATGAATGTGAAACTGAATGTAGTCTGAGGTTTCATAGACTTTCTGTAGTGAAAAGAAATAGGACCAAGAGGATTGTGGAATATTTTTTCATAAAGTAGTTGCCCCTTTGTCCTCTGTAGCTGTGTGTACTCATAAAATCCACTGGAAACAGCAGAAACTAGTACTTGAAAAGATCAAGTACTTTTACTTTAAAGTCAGGGCTTTCCTATTGCAAATTATGTTGAACTACAGAGAACCCATTAGATGGATAATAACAGCTGAACAAATCCTAAATCTATCCTACTTGCACAACTCTGCATGATCATATCTAGCATCTCACAAGAAAGAAGAGTTAGAGTAAGCTCAAGTCAGTATATAAAGTAAGCCATCTATTTTGGTTTGGTTTTATTTTTTTCCCCCACAGGAAAAAAAATATAAAAGGTCAAGCCATGCTAGATGAACAAAACTGATTTGTGAAGGGTTAAGGCCTATTTTGCAACAGCTGTTATAAAAATAACAGTAAGGGCATAATCTTCTCTCTGTTTCAGCAGCACTTCACATCAGCAGGAGAAATCATATGGTTGGAAAAACATGAAAAACACTATCGACAAAGTACCAATATAATAAAATCTCCAGAATAATTTTTTCATCATCTTGATAACAAGAAATACCAATAGTTGTTTTCCCACTTGTTAAACTGGTCAGCAAGAACCATGCAAGACCTCACTGCATTTCTGAAATACCAGTGCAACCACAAAATTAAAAGCAGAACCTAAAATAGAGCTGTAACAACTAGCCATTTAGCAAGAACCTTGCTTTAAAAAAAATCCTGCAGTCTGTTATGCAGTGCACACTAGAAGAACTGCTACATGCTTGGGCAGAAAAAGTACTTTGATAAGATGGACATACCCACTGATTGACAATTTGTTGAATATTATATGTGCTAAAGTAGTGAAATAGACTCCAGCTGTGCTTAGTACCTCCTGGGTGATATAAAACAGTAAGTATTCATTATGACCTTTAGTCAGCTGCTTAATGGTAATACTAATGGGCCTGCAATAAAATTTACCTGACATATTGCTTAAGAATATTTTTAGGCTATTTTGTGGCATTAACTTGACATATGTAACTACATTTAAACTCTAAATTAAATAACAATTTTTCAATTATGAATAAACCTTACATTTAAAGGAATTTTGGTAGGTTTTGAAGTGACAGAAATACCTGGTCACAAAGAACACTTTCTAGATAAATGCTAACAAGCAAGGCTAGCATTTTCAGATGTCAACCTTAATATGAATAGTACTGCTTATGTAAACGGCAGCTCACATAAGAGCTTGGTTACCATCACGGTCTCATACAACAACCAATGTGAACACACTAACGACCACAACACAGCCAAGGTGGTCAGGCTGCTGTGTTCGATCTTACCAAATAACCGTCTAGAAGAACCAAACCTAACAGAGAGATTTCTGCATTGCAGCTGCCCATAGCTGAGGTGCAAATCAGCAGAGACTTGGTTGCCCACAGACTTTGCAGTCTTGCCTGATCCATGCATCTCTGCTGCCTTTGCACTGAAATTCTATCAGAGAACTGACTGGGGTTCTTCACAAAATACCTCGTGCATGCTTCACAGAGAGAGGGAAGAACTCACTAAAATTTTGCTTAAACTGCAAGGAAGTCACACGGAGGCCTTCTTCAGCAGCCACCTGTCCTTGTCAATATGACCTTTACAATTTTTAGATTTGTTCATTATTTGCTCCCACCTCTTGATCTCTCTCTCAAGTATGTTCCTAACACGCCTTGGTAATTTATGTGACATATTCTTGGGTTTGAGTCACCTCCCACTTAGTCTCCCTGCTTAACCATACGGTTCAAAAAAACAAACAAAAAAAATTTCACAGAAACAATCTTCTGAAGACATTTAACTCTCTGTCCCAGCGCCCGGGTGGTGGATGAAAGTTTTCCTTCTGTTATGTCAAAGTCTTCCCATTCTGAGATAGATATTTCTGTAAAATGACAGAAGTGGACTGATCTAGTACAGATGCACTGCCCACCTAAAGACTGGAGTTAATGAGATTGGTTTACAGCTTGAGGATAGATTTCTGCAGAGAAACTGAATAAATTATTGAAACTGTATTCTCCGCATAACCATAGATATGAAAGCAATAACCATTTACTTCTAGAAAGCTGAGTAGAAAAATACATTTTCTTCAAACTTTCTATTCTACCCTAGGATTGTACGTGTATTAATATGGTAGAAACCTCTGTTCATTCTTTCCAGATTTTCATACAGGCATTTCTTGCAATGTTTTATCTGTATAATATTATTTTAGGGACACAGGCCTCCTTCAGAATAGCGTGTCTATTATCCTTCTAGCAGCATCCTCCATTCTCTTTCTTGACATCCCACAGTGTACATCAGCCCTGTATTAAATCTAAACAAACACAAGACCCCAGAAAATGTTCGTTTGCTTCATTTTTAATCTATATGATATAAATATATATTTTTTTTGCCTACAAAATACAATTTAAGAAATACATGGGAAGACTTGAAGAATCTAATTCATATACTACTAGCAATTTTACACTCCTGCATTTACCCTCCTGAGTGCTCAGCAGTACAGCTGCTTTCTGTGGTTCTGGTTTCCCTTTTACATCCATTTCTACCAATAAAGTGTAATTTTTAACAGACTTATACTCACATAATTCCTGATAAAGCCACTAACACAGGTTTTATCCTTTAAATTTCTAATCCCACTGTTTGCTCATGTACGAGAAAATGTAATTGGGGGCATGAATCCATTTTATTTGCACATATTCAAATGCTAAGGCAGACCTTATCAGAGAGGACTTAAAGAAAAGGGGAGTCAAAGAAATGTTGATTTTGGGTCTGCAGAGAATACTGCTGAAAGACAATCTTTTTGCAACAGCATTGTCTATGAAGACAGGACAAGCAAATATGTTCAATGAGTGAGAAGAAAATATTTTAAAGGAAAGTTTTTGAAGTGCTGAAAACTTTGTTCCCACAGTAAGTCTTACCACTGATTTCAACAGCAGTAAAGCTAGACTAATAGCAAGTCCTTTTAAAATGTCTGTCTTATGTATCCCAGCCTTAGCCACAAAGACCACAATAGAAACTATGGGTTGCTGAGGCAATACCAAGACACCTGACCATGTAGTTGAATATTACTTACCCTTGGAGACTGAGGGAGATGATAGAAGTAGGTAACTTGTAAAAGCAAGGTCACAGGGGTACTAATAGAATTCAGGTGAGCAAGGAGAGAAATTAAACACCACTGCAATACTAATCTCCTCCTTACTTCCCTACACACCACTTTTCTTTCCCTGGGACAAAAGAGGCTGAAGCAGTCCCACAACAGTCACCCACTTACCAACAGAGAGTCAGGCTCTTGCTATAAATACATTTTTCTCTTTGTGAGCATAAGGCATGTTACATATACTACTATATACAACAACAGTTGAGAAATAATACTCTTATCCCATTCAGTACTATAACATAATCTATTTTGTGCCACATGACAAACAGTGCTAACCAACAACATATCCAATAGTTGTCACAGAGAGTGGTGACTGTAATTTCAAATCCCAGACTGCAAAATAGAGGTTGCATCTGCTCTGCAATTCTCAGAAACTACTGTGATATAACACAGAAATATCCAAGCCAGCTGTAACAGAAGTAAGGTCATCCTGGTAGCATGAAACTCAACTGACTTTTGTGGCAAATAACTACAGTATATGCATATCCAAACAATAGAGAATCTGCGTGGAGCGTATGTGTTTCTATTAATGACACGGATGTGTCTTATCCAAGATACTCACAATGAGAGTTGTTGTAGGAAGAGATACTTGCAAAGTTCTTTGATGCTAGAAAAGTTTCATCTCCAGGTACTGGCCCTTGTGCTCTGTGTTATAGGCACGACAGTATTTTAAGTTACATCTGCTGCTCTTCAATAATCTGGTAACAGATTATTGCTACTCTTTGTTTCTTCCCCAAATAACATATTTCAGAATGCAAATTGTTCTTACAGGTGACTGGTTAGCCAGCACACAGTAGAAAGTCTAGAGGGTAAGCCTTACTGTAACCTTGCTCCTCTATGCAATCTTCCCAGCACAAGCCAGATGGGTTTTCGCCTTCAAAGCAGTATGCAAAGCTGGTAAGGAAACCATAAGCATCTATGTCACTGACAAGTACCTGTAATAATACAGATGCTTTCCAGTGAAAACAAGGCTACATGCAGGGTCTCTGGTAAGCACAACAGTACCTACTGTCTCTGCTAAGAGCAAATTACTCAGATCACACACTTCCCACTACAGTCTCTTTTAAGAAACACCCACATACAGTATTGCTTTGAATTGTTTTCTCCTTTTCCAGAGCAGCAGCTAAAAACTCACCCATTTTCCATGCTTTCAAAGTTTCCTACAAGGAGAAGGCATTACCACCTATTCTTTAAGCTAATTAACTATCCCTTTTAGCTATAATTTCTCTTCGTATAAAACGTTTGTAAAAGGTCTGTTTTTCCCCATGCCCTCTTTTCTATCTTCTGGCTCTTCATTATGACCATGCCTAATTGTGATGAGCTGTCCACCATTTACTCTACAGGATTGTATAGAGCTTTGTAATGTGCTTGCCACTGATGTATTTACTATTGGAAGCAGTTAACTCTTTAGTCCTGCTTCCTTGCTCTAAACAATGAACTGCATGAGGAACTAGTGCTTAGCCCCAATTAAAGATTTTTTTTAAAGTCTCTATTTTAAGCCTGAGTACTCCAAATTGAGCATTTGTCAAAGGCCCAGTCACAGCTCCAAGTGGAGATAGGGAAATCCTACTGAGGAGAAGAATAAAACTATCCCATCAGTTAGGGTAAAAGTTCTTCTCAATCAGCATCTCAAACATGTGATCAGTATGGGATCTATAAGGTCTGCCTTGTCCATACAAGCCCACTGATCTCTATCAGTGTTGCTATCAAAGAATGAATTTGCTGATATTCATAATTTCAACTTCTTTTTTTTCCCCTGAAGAAAATCTAACTCTTAACTGTTAAAATGGACAAGGGTTTTTGGGTTGGGTTTTTGGGTTTTATTAAGGATATGAATATGCAAATAGCTCTTCTTTCTGTATCAGGAATTCTAGCATTTTTGCATCATGAGAGTTTCTCTGGCCTGCTCTTGGCATAAACCTAGCAAAATACATAAAAATATCAGAAGAAGTATCTCTCTCTTCTATCTCTCTTTCCAGTTAAGAGACTACACTCAAGAGCCATTTACATGTTCTGCATTTCCAAGATTACTTTCCCCAGTATGTAGCAATTCTAAGTTCTAGCTCCTTCACATTCCCATTTCAAAGTAAATTCCCTCAAAATTACATGAGGGTGGTTCTAAAGACTCTCTTAGTGAAATATTTGCATTTTTTTGTTATTTGCGTATGAAGTATATGTATCTGAGGGTTGACATCTATGGACAGATATGAATTAATGGTTATGCTTTTTGGTCAGCTTTGTGCTGGACAGTGATTGTAACATGATGAATGATTTTTCTTCCTTTAGAACACAGAACATAACAGTTGACAAATGTGTGTGGGCAGCTACCTTTCTTCAGCAAAACTGTTTATATTTTGTTATCTTGATGCTGACAATCTGTCTAAAATAGATCTGCTTAAAATTTTAGTGCAGTGCTGATAAACCACTTTGTTGTATGTCTTCCTGTTTTAAACATTTTCTTTCTGCTAAGGATCTCTATGCACGTTGAAAGAACATAGCTCCAGACTACACTTACAAAATGGGAAACTAATATCTATACTAAACAAAGGCAGAAAAAAAAAGACCCAGTTTACCCATAAAGAAATGAAATTGTAATTAGATCTAATGTACAGAAGCACTGCTGAAAAACTGGAACTTTCTTTCTTATCTGCATCATAACAGCTAAGCTGACACAGAAGGGCCATGCACCTTTGCCACAAGTCATCTTTCCTTAAAAGAAAAAAAAAAAGTTAAAGATAAGTGTGCAATGTTTATCCTACATCACTTTTTCAGACCAAGATATTAAACTAACATTCATACCAGTACTTATTTTAAAAAGTAGATTATATATATTTTTAATGAAAAAAGAAATACCTTACTTTTAGCTGAGTTCCTGGATTTTGGGCTTTAAGCTCTGCAGAACTGCTAAATCATGGGCATTTAAAAGTTACGTGCTATGAAAGTACCTTTTTTATTATTGTCTTTAAATCAATGCAGCGTGATGAAGTGGGGACAATACTGTTTGTATGTTGCATGTCCAAGACCAGGCTTGCAGGTAGGTAAGAGCAACAGCCAGAAAAATGGAACAGCACATGAAATGAGCATCAAACTACACATATTTCTGCTCCCCCAAAGGATCAAGCACAGAACAGCAACACAGTGTACATGAAGCTTAAATGCTTTTCGAAATTACAAAATGAATTGTTTTAGAAGAAGATACTATACAGGGCTCTCCTCTCCCTGTCTTCTGTTCACACCTTTCCCTCACCTATTTGTTTATTCTGTTGTAACTGCTGTCAGAAACATTAGGAACTAAGGTGACAGAATTATTCCTGCATGTCAGCTTAGCCTGCTTTCCTGGGAATTAAAACAAAACCAAAAAGCAGCAATGAAGAAAAAGCTCTTCTGTCAGTAAAACATTCTGTTACTCTAGCTGCTCTCACAAATGGCAGAGGGACCACAGTAGGCAGAATGACTTCCTAATGGTACTCAACCAGGCTTATGGCACTCAGGCCTCTGCTTATTCACATGGGGAAAGTCCACACAAAATGAAAGCTCATCTACAACTAGAGACTGCAGCAGTTTCTCTTTAGTAATGCCTTTCCTCTGCAGTGGATAAAACATGCAGTAAATGTAGTATCAAACACAAGCAGAAGATTTGTTTGTGTTTTAAGACTAAACTTGAAGATTTATCTCAGACTGGTTCACTAAGCAGTGTATCTCTCTTTCCCCTCTAACTTCTTTCTGCAACTATGAACACCAGTCCACCACTTGCTCACTGAGCATAATTAGCCCTCAATTATCACAAGCTACATTTTCACCTCTCCTTTTGTGCTTCCCTGGGACTTTTTGCATGTTCAGTTGACATGTTCAAGCCCACCTCCCAGCCAGCAGTGAACAGAGTCCCTTAACTACAAAAACTGTTCTTTGATGCTGAAGTTTGATTAGCATTTAACATATGAGTAATCATGGTATGTGACTTGCACCAACTGAAAAACAAGCCCTTGCTTACAACCTAGTTTTCCTTAAAGGTATGTAAACACATGGTAAAAGCTATCAGCCTCCTCCTGGTCCAAAACTGATCCCCAGACAAGTTACAGTCCTTACCCAAAGGAGGGAAGAAAATTCAACATGTATCTTCACAGAATACACTACCAGCAGGTGTACCATACCTGCTCCCCTACCCTGGCTGCATAGATGTCCAACGCCAGTAAACCTTTTGCAGCAGGGCAGCAAATACCTCCATTCCTTCCTACCTGGTGTCATGGTTTCTGCCCAAAGGAAATCAGCTTCTCATGCAGCACACAGGCAGGATGTGCTCCTTGTGCTCAATTACAGACAAGTTTGCTTTGCAATGACAGGAGTAGCACATCAGTTGTTTCTCTTTTTCAAAAGAAGAGAGAGCTATACTTTCTGTATTCTTCTCTTAACAGGTAGGAGAGCCCAGTTTCCTGATTTGAACCCTTCAAGCTTTCTGTTTTTCCCTTTTCCCTAGCAATTTCAGCCTCTTCCTTACTCCACTTAGGAGAAAGGGATCCTGGAAATTGTTCTAACCTAAATTTTGACCTGGGAGAAATCATACAATACAGCCATGCTATTTATGTATTTACAAAGCAAGCAAAAACCAAACCCATAGTTTTCAGACAGCAAAATGGATTTTCTTCTATCTGATGAGAAAGCAACACATTTCCACATTTTAGGCTTTGGAGACAGTCTGCTGCACTAAACAAAAAGGGGATTTTGTTTTAAAACTGGCCATTGTTCATTTGTGTAAAAGTATCCACCTCTTAAGCTATGTGAGCATTTTGAGGTATGGGATACACAGCAACACTCTCTGACAAAGCAGTACTCCCAGAAAAAAGGAACAGAATGTACACTGATAGGAAATCTTCTGCATCAAATCCATTACATAATAGGGTTTATTATCAATACCTTTATACCCCCCTCAGTTTCCAATACGTTTCAATCATGGTTGTGGCAGCCCAAGAAAATTAAACTTTTCTACACAATTCTCACTAATATGGCCTGCTACTTGGTCTTGTTATTAGAATAATTTGCTCCCAAGTTCTGAAATGAACTCTGTGCCCAAGTAATTAAAGCTCTTAAAGTTTCTAGTCCTTTGTTTAAAGAATTCGTCCTTGTGCTCTCTATGCCCCATCAGCTACCTAATTAGCAGAGCCTTTGCGTGATTAAAAATTCTCACAGAGATTCTGCTGGATATTTGCCTCTCTTAATGAGTGTTTGTGGACAGCTGGGAGCGGGAGCTGGTTCCCTCCTCCCAGGACCTCCAATGAATTCTGCAGACCTCTGTCAGGGCCCAGGAGTGAAAGCTGTCATTTTAGTAATGTGGATGAAAATTGGTCAAAAGCACCGTGGTCCTTGAGGAATGAAAGGCCTTGAAATATAAATGAAGATGAATATTCATATTTGCTTCAATAAGTGCCAACTATTAATATACATGTCTGTCAGTAAGAAAACTCAGAACTTATTCAATTGTGCCTGGCATAATTTGGCTCCTAATTCACAATTATCCTCCTATTCTTCACACTACTTTTCAGTTAATTTTTCAGTTAAAAACTTGCTGGAAAATGAAAACATTACTATTGCCACAAAAATAAGTACTCAATCCTTCAGCTAATTTACTGCCTATTAAGAATCACCTCTGGCTTTTACACACAGGATTCTATCTATCTTGCTCTGATTTTCCATATCTTGCTCATTCTCTCTCAATGTCAGCTTTTAAAATAGCCCATTGTATGCCTCTGAAAGTGTACCAACTTTCTTTATGGAAATCCTCATTAGATTCCCTACCCCTCTCCACTGTGACCCTCCACTTTATTTCCAATGCAACTCTAATGTCATACCTTTTGTGATTTTTAAGGACATTCCAGTTTTTAAAGGACTGCAGCATTGGGTTTAAATATTACATAGGGTGGTTTTGTGAGAGTTCGAGGTCTTTTTGGTTTGCCATTTGGTTTTTAAGTATGGTACATGTTCGGTTTTGGGAAGGATGTCTGGAGACACTGAAGAGATACTACCCTGCTCTGTTTTAGCAACAGTCTAATTTCTGAAATGGAAGACTGAGACGACAGAAGAATCCTAAAAGTATTCAAACTAGACATTCCTGTTTCACAGAAGAGTGATCTCTTATTCAGTGACATTTGCTAAATTAGAGCTAAGCGATTTTCCTAATCAATACATTCCCATTTATCACTTTGTCCCAAACACCATGTGCACAGGGACCAATATACATACTAGACACTGAGTTCGTAGGAGAACAAAAAGCACTGGAGAAAACACTGAAAAGTGGGACTAATAGTTGGTTTACAAAGTTTAGATGATTAGAGAAAACCTTTGCATTCATAAGGAGCTATATAGAATATATGCAGATAAACTGAAATGTATTTCAGATTTCTGGACTAGAATCTAGCATGGAAGCAGTGAGGAAACTGTTTGTTTCCTTTAACCACAGTATTACAGATCACCATATCGAAAAAGAAATCTAGAGATATGACTACTATGAAACCTGCTGCAGCGCCGAAAGGTTACACACAAGCCACACTGATTTAATTCAGCTTTACTCAGGAAATCTAACAGGACCAGATCCTGCAGAGACACGCTTTGCTAAATGACAGAGGAACATTTATTGTTTCAAATTTCACTTGGTCAGGTTCCTGCTGAGTTATAATGCAAGCTTGTCCAAGTGAGGCATAGGCAGGAATCAGAGAGGCTGTAGCCTAATGGAAGAGTAGCTTGAAAGAAGGATGTAAAGCAACAGAATCATTGTGAAATGAAACCAGCACACAAAAGAAAAGAGGTCCTGGGTATTTTGACATAAGTGACCAGATTCTTCTCTCATTTATACTTGTCCTGGTCCATTAGTTTCAAGGTGGTACATTTGTGAAGCCTGCAAGTTAAACAGCTTTCTGTTCATAGCTTTT
This sequence comes from Agapornis roseicollis, assembly GCA_002631895.1. Lineage (NCBI taxonomy): Eukaryota > Metazoa > Chordata > Aves > Psittaciformes > Psittacidae > Agapornis > Agapornis roseicollis. The sequence goes on from NDXB01013649.1 coordinate 246,546, forward strand.
AGGTTAAACAACTTTTCTCCAAAACCACTTCTGTCTACAGTTCATATGGTGCTTGTTTTTACATTTGGGTAGGATACTTTTTCACTGTGCCCACTAGATGCAGATTTGTTTCAGCAGAGAATGGTGATCAGCTGCTTCCACTGGCAGTTTGAAAAATGGAAGAAGTAAGTTAGGACAGGTGTGGGTGCACATTAATGAGGCAATTAGGTTTGGAAATATTAATTTATCACTTGTAATAAGGTCATGGATTATAGATCTATATCCATGATATACCTATTACCTCAGAGGTTCCAGTTCAAAGGATCCAGACAAATCAAGGGAGGTGGAAGATGATAGGGGGATACCTTTTTATTTTTCCTAAAGGGTGTTTTGGTCTGCACATTTTCAGACCAACTGCCGAAAGCTAACTTTTCTTGGACTGGAATTGAAAATTCATGATTCCATCTCTGTTGCACATTACTCTAAACAGAACTGGCAGAACAGACACAGGTCAGAAATTCAACAAGAGTGGACAGAAATATTGTGTTTTAGGCTTATGATAAAGATCACCAAAATTCCACACAGTGTGTAAGGAGAGACATTATAATAGCTTTCCAATGCCTAAAGGAGGCCTACAGAAAATCTGGAGAGGGACTTTTTACTGCCCCATCCCTCACAATGTTCAAGGCCAGGAGAGACAGGGCTTGGAGCAACCTGGTCTAGTGGAAGGTGTCACTACCAATGGCAGGAGGAGTGGAACTGGAGGAGATTCAAAGTTCCTTCCAGCCCAAACCATTCTGTGATTCCATGATTCTGTACTTGCACAGCAGTCACAAACCCACATACAACAACATGCCACTTCACAGAACTCAAAAGAGTTTATTGGGCTTCTGTGGATTTAATATCCATTCAGTCTGTGTTACAAGAAGGTGCCGTGTGCATCACTACTATTATTGATCAATGTTTCTCCCAATATGGAAATGCAGGGGGGAATGGAAAAAAATAAATTAATCAGTTAAGTAAAAAGTAAGGAAGGAAAGCAGTATATTAATTTAAGGTTTGTCAAGAGCTGAAGGGCAGAGGTGGCATCACACACCAGGATACTAAAATCCAGCTCTAAAAAAAAAATGAATAAATGCAAACTCCCAAGTCAGGAACCTCCCACAAAGGACAGACCCCCTATTCTTCATGCTATAGACACCAGCTGCATATTACCCCAGCTCCATGCATATGCACACATGCACACACGCTTGAGCTCAGAGGGGTATATGCTGCAAAAGCAGGAAAGGAAAGTTCAAGTTTAACCATGCCAAGTGCAAAGTCCTGCACTTGGGTCAGAGCAATCCCAGGCACAGCTACAGGTTGGGCAGAGAAGAGATTGAAGAGCAGCCCTGCGGAGAATGACTTGGGGGTGATGGTCAATGAGAAAATGAACATGAGCCAATTGCAGTGTGCTCTTGCAGTCCAGAAAGGCAAATGTAACCTGGGCTGCATCAAAAGAAGCATGACCAGCAAGCCAAAGGAGGTGATCCTGCCCCTCTACTCTGCTCTCCTGAGACTTAACCTGCAGTATTGTGTGCAGTTCTGGTGTCCTCAACAGAAAAAGGGCATGGAAATGCTGGAACAAGTCCAGAGGAGGGCCATGAGGATGATCAGGGGACTGGAGCATCTTCCATACAAAGACAGGCTGAGAAAGTTGGGACTGTTTAGCCTGGAGAGGAGAAGGCTGCATGGAGACCTCCTAGCAGCCTTCCAGTATCTAAAAGGGGGCTATACGGATGCTGGGGAGGGGCTCTTCATTAGGGACTGTAGTGACAGGACAAGGGGTAACAGGTTCAAACTTAAACAGGAGAGGTTTAGATTGGATATAAGGAAGAAATTCTCTCCTGTTAGGGTGGTGAGACACTGGAATGGGTTCGCCAGGGAAGTTGTGAGTGCTCCATCCCTGGCAGTGTTCAAGGCTAGGTTCGATTAAGCCTTGGGTGGCATGGTTTAGTGTGAGGTGTCCCTGCTTATGGCAGGGGGGTTGAAACTAGATGATCTTAAGGTCCTTTCCAACCCTAACTATTCTATGATTCTAAGTGGGCTGCAAGAGTTAGTAAAGTATCAAGATTTATGGAGGCATTCAGTGTCACTACAGTTCTACATGCACTTGGATGTGGAGGGCACTACAAGATTTTAATAAAGACGCTCATATGCAAATTACTTGTGAAGTAATTATCATTCATTCTGCATATTTAGAAGTTGATCTGTTCATTTACCTTACTTCTTTGTTACGGAGGCACAGTGAAAAAAGACAAGCAAAAGGAAAAAAAAGTGATTTTTTTCTTAAAGATTTTTTTGAACCTTTTCTGAGCACAGCAGTATTAGGTTCAGAAATTGTATCATCAACCACACACAATACAATAGATAAAAGGCCTGTCTCAAATCAGTATGGATATCTTGGGGGAATCATTATAGGAAATATGCACAGAAGTCATCTCTTAAGGAGGGATTTGAATTGAGACAGGGAGAACATTTGACATACAAAGCATTGGGAGAACAGGGGAGACTGCAAGGATGAGAGCAAGACAAGGATAAACAGTAGGTAGGCTTCTTTCACATAATAAAACCGTCACACGTAGGAAAGAGACTATCTGTGACTAGATATTGTCACAAAAATGCACTGAAATCGGCCATAACTGCAAAGTCAATAAAACGCTCTTAATCTTTCAATAAACGATTTATTTTTAAAAGTTATTTTGGAGCTATTGAAGCTCCTCAGGTGGGGAAATGAATGCATTTTAAATGCATTGTATGGTATGCCATATCACAGGCTTAAGTTTCATTCTATCAGATGTATAGTTTAGCCATGAACTCTGGATTAGAAGCCAAAATTCCTCCACTTTAACACTGACTCCTTTCCTGGCTTTCCACAAATCATTTACGGTCAGACTCAAATAGCGTTCCTCATGGGGGGAGTATGTGCAGGGGGGCACAAAATATGCAATACAAGAGAGGAAAGCAAAATTTGCCCTTCAAATCAGCCAGCTTCTATGAACCTAGTATAAAATATTCACATATTTTCTTGCATTGTGGTTGCCAAAATACAAAGTGCAAAGGCTGCAGTTAACATTTGGAAAGAATGAAGAAAATTAAATAGAACTGGACACAGGTTTTGACTAAGAAAAAAAACCCACAAAAAACACAAACAAACAAAACAAAAACAAAAACAAAAACAAAAAAAAAAAAAACAAACCCNAAATACAAAGTGCAAAGGCTGCAGTTAACATTTGGAAAGAATGAAGAAAATTAAATAGAACTGGACACAGGTTTTGACTAAGAAAAAAAACACACAAAAAACACAAACAAACAAAACAAAAACAAAAACAAAAACAAAAAAAAAAAAAAACAAACCCGAAACTTCGTAAGTTTTATGATAATAAAGCTTTTGGAAACTAGCACGATGAAAATAGTTTTGCAAACATGTTACTTCTCTAAATTTTCCTACGGCTTTCTCCATTTTATCCATAGAGAAAGAACACATTGACACAGGAACAAAGAGGGTAAGGATAATGGGCAAATCTATAAATATTTTTTAGGTGAAAAAGCTTCCTGAACAGTCACAGCATTTAAATGCAATTCTTCATTAAGCATTTGCTTTCAAACCTATTACACAATTTACATAACAAGCTCAAAATAGTTGCTCAGACTGGAAATCATTCAGAGAACATAGCATTGCACATTCTCACTTGCTAGCTCCATCCCCTCTCTGTCAGTTTAATGTCTCAGTAACTGCAAAGAGGGTTTGGGGAGGTCACGCTAGCAATTGATTGTTTCATCAATTATTACTTACCCATTTAAAAGTTGCTAGGACACTTGCATATATTTTCATTACAGAACCAGCTTAAAACAAACCTAACTGCTCAGCTTCGAGGTAGTAGCTAGAAATCTGTTCCAAATTTCAAGATCAGTGAGGTGACTTCAGCCTTGTTTTACTATGGACTTACAAATTTCATTACAAGTTTTCACTTCTTCCCTACTGCATTCTGGCTTAGAACAGAACTTTGTAAGGTATATGCAACCAGTGACAGTTTAAAGTACATTTATTCAAGCAAGATGCTTTAAGAAGAGAAGATGTGTTATTACCACTGTAAGCCACTTCTATGAGAGAAGTCAACTAATCTACATTTGTATTCATTTGCAATAACCACTCATACTGCTAAAACAGTATACAAGTATTTGATTGAAAGCTGTAAACTTGTCTAAGTCCTAAGGGGCCAAAAAGAAACCTGTTACAAAGTCTCTTCCCCAGGTGACAACAGGAACACCACTGAACTGGAAAACAAACAAACAAACAAACAAACAACTCACAAAACACTGAAGAAAAAAAGATTTCCAAGTTTTGAGATCAAAATGACAGATACTGGGTGGCTATCAAGAAGCAAAGTCAAGACAACAGTTCCTGCTCTAAAAGGAAGTTAGTTAAGAGCAGCAGCCAAAGGACATTTATGCATACATAACCAGTGTCTCGAAAAAGAAACCTAACGGCACAACTGAAACACATTAGAGATCTTATCCTTCACTGAACATTTAAACAGACATCTTGGCAGAATCAAAATGAGAAAAGGGTAAACCTGTGATCTATATCCTGAAATTAGAAATTCATTCCATTTATTTAGTGATTAAAAGTAAAGGCTAAATCATAAGTGTGCTCAGAAAGCACCCACTCAGCAGCACAGCTCAGTTGCTTTAGGAAATATGGCCATAGTTTGTTGCCTAGCCTTTGTAAACTGTAGTAATGCTGAAAGAACCAGGAGGGTCCCTATATGACTTCATAACTCGCAGAAACAAGCTCATGTACCAAGGGAATATTGTAAAAGGTAACACTGGAAACATTAAGGAAGATTAACACTCTAACGCTCATTGACATTACCAGGGGACTCTTCAAGTATTTCTGTCTTGAGTCACAGCTTCTGCCTTTAACCATGCAGAAAGGAAACAAGTGGTGACCTAATTACTAGGAATTCTTCCAGAATGGCTCTGCAAGTGTCCCAGACCTTGGAAAGAAGATGCTACATTTCTTATCCTACCCTTCACTTGCTCCACCTGGTGATCTCTGAAGTGCTCATTTCTGAAAATGACTTATTTATTGTTGTGGCTAATAGACATTATTCTAGAGTTACTATACCCTTTTGAAGTTGTCATCTAACTTAAAGTCTAGAAGAGCTCTGTGGAAGACTTTGTTTCCTTACTCATGCTCTCATGGAAACTAAGCTACCTTTGCAGCCTACGTCAGTCTAGAATGCTGTATGTACACACATTTATATATAAACCAAAGAACATCTCCCAGCACAACCTTAAGTTCCGCTGCAGATGTTCAGAAACCTCCCTAAGACTCCTATGTTATGCTTGATCTATGCAATTTCTATATTGTCGTTTCTCAGCTTTTTTATTTCCTTATTATTAGAAACTTTTTATTAGGTAGGTAGAAGATTTGAATACATCATACAGAAGAAATAAAGAAAAATGGTATCAAACAACATCTCATTGCTTCATTTTTCTTTTAGCTTGCCTCTGAACAGTCTTAATACTTTGCCTTATTTCCTTGGGTGCAGCAGTAGAGAAACAGTTCACTAACATCTAGGAACACAGAATCACAGAATGGTTTGGGTTGGAAAGGACCTTAAAACCACCTAATTCAAACCCCCCTTCCATGGGCAGGGACACCTTCCACTAGACAAGGTTGCTCCAAGCGTCATCCAACCTGGCCTTGAACACTGCCAGAGATGGAGCAGCCACAGCTTCTCTGGACTTCTCACTAGTTTTAAATACAGAACTAATGCAAAGAGTGTGCTTGATACCTGGATAAAAGCTACGCCTAAATTCTCCCCCATTCCTGCAGGTCTAGAATAGAGTGAAAACTCTGCAAAGCAAATTGGTTTCTTCCACTCTTCTCCATGCAATGCCAAGGTGAGATGACCTTTGGTCAGAAGACCAAAGTAACCTCATTCTTTGCTATAGATCAATGTACTACCATGTGTTCTAGATAGATGTAGTGTTCTGTCACAGACTCTGATTCTGGGTTTCCCAAAAAATTTTAATCAAAAGAAGTTCACCTCAAATCCAAGATTTACAGCTTGACCAAACATTTTAATGAGGGTGCAGGGATGAAAGAGAGAGGAATAGTTACGAAAAGCATACAAAATTATCTAATCTGTGACTCTTGAGCACCAAAACCTTGAGTCTTTTCAACTTCCATAAACAGGCAAGCAGGTCCCCAAGATTACATTTACAGAGACAGATACTAAACTAAAACATGTGTAAATATGTGAAACATATTTGTATGCATCTTTCTCTAAATATTTTTACATTAAAAATCAGTTTAAATACCCTGTCCTTCTCAAAAACATGCTGTGAAACAAGAAGCATTAAGGGTAAGGAGGAAACTGGAAATTTTTTATTTTTTTATTTTTTTTTAAGAACAAGGTCACATCTCAGCAACTGAAAAGTAGCAGAGCTCCTTTCATCAAGTTTTTAACTAGAAAAATAGTATGCCCATTTCTTTGTAATACACCTCTGGGCTTTTTTATTATGACTTCATTTCCCCTTGTAATATTGGAACGTCTCTATAATTGTAAAAGTGTAATAGAATCTAATAGAATTTCATTTGGAACTCTGAATGGTCTATGCCATCTCTGCTCATTTTGAGTAAAATAATGATTTTTAATGTCCACACATGGCTTCCCATGACCTTATTCAATCTTTGGGTTGATCAGGAAATATATTGATTCAATTACATACTGATGACAAATGAACTAAAAGAAAGAGGAAAAAAAGGTCAGCATATATTTGAAAATGTAAATCTTAGCAATGTCTTTTGGGCTTGCCCAAAAAAAAAAAAAAGTCATTTCAAAATGCCATTTGTGGCTAATAGTGTGGAGTTCCAGTTCCTATCTCTGAGCAGCAAAGAAATCATTAAAGTGTAAGAAGCATACTCTCCCCCTCCTTTTATCATTACAAAATCCTCTTTCCTTTAGAGGTTTGCATGGAATGACCTCTTTTGGCTAAAAGACCCTTTCCCCCCTCATTTTATGGAAAAAAGGCTTCAGTTCATAAATACACCACCCACTGCACTAATTTTTCTTTTCTTCCTTCTCCTCCCCACCCCCTTCATATTGTTTTCTTCATAAAACAATTACCAGTGCAAACATTTCATCATCACCACTTCCCTACCCCCACTGCTTTCATTATTGTCACACCTTTACACCCTCATCTTCAATCTCAGACATATAAAATGCCAAATGGGATGGTGTGCATCAGTGGAGTTGTTTTCTAGTTTAATAAGCTGTAAGTGTCCATTTGTAGTGCTGCAGTCCTTGATGGTACCTCACAGTAAAAATCTTTTTAATCTAGGCTGAAACTTCACCTCTGCTCTGTGAAGCTGGGCTCTGAACCTTAGAAACAAAACACTTAATTGCTAAGAAGCAGTAAGACATGAATAGAAATAAGGAGCAGCCCACAGCTAAGGCAGTCACTGTGTCATTAGCTTATTTGGTAATGTGGGTTTCACAAGGTATCATTGCATCCCTGGCTTTGGATTAGCTTTGGCTGGCTTCATTACCTTGTGGGGGTTTTTTTTAAGAATGAATTATGGGTCTATGTAACAGCACGCAGCTGACAGCTACAAGCTCTATCTTCCCAAAACTCACCACAGCAGACACACCTGACAAGCCTGTTTTTTCCCCCAGATGAAAAGCTATTCTGCCCCAAACATGGCTGAACAGGGGGATGTGTTCAGGCCCATGAGCCAACTCTACAGGTCCCCTCCATATCTGACAAGAACTTGGCAGGGCTTTGAGATTTTTGCTATGAAAATAATCCGTTCACTGGGAATGACGACAGGAGCATTACATATCCCTATGTGTTTCACTGGAGATCTTCTTGGGGAAGACCTTGCAGTAACTTTTCTCCTACCCTAAGACTGAGACTAGTACAAGACAATGCCCCTCACCTCTTACATGATCCTTCCTGGATCAGCCTCAAGACTTTATTGAAGGGACTGGCAGAATTGGGAATTGACCTGTCACCTCATCCATGGAGGCATTAGCCACACTGTCTCTTTCTGCACACAGATCTTGGGTTTGTTAAATTTTCAGGTCTATCATCAAGACACTCGTGGATACTTCAGACACAAAAGTACATAGCTGAGCATCTAAAACCCAGGATATGGGCACTCCATTAAAATTGCAACATCAGAAAGATTTTGTCCAAAGAAGCATATTTTGTTAACACAAATTCTGTAGAAAACTCTGCATGCACCAGAAAAGATCAATCAGGTATTGATTTTGCAAAGGAAAACACGTACATGGGGAGAAGTGGCTGCTTCCTAGATATTCATGTTGAAAAATAAATACAAATGTGTCATAACAAGGTTTCTCAGTAATTCTTTTTTTCTTAGACTTAGTTCAAAACAGAAATAGACATAGCTTTCAGAATCAGCAGGAGAACTGATTAGCACCACATAATATAAAATAAGCTTAACTTTAGAAGTTTAAGCCACAAATATTAAGGTTTTGGGTTTTTTTTTCCACAACAGTTTCTACTCGCATACTTAAAGGGAGAAAGATTAAAACAGAAAAAAAAAAAAAAAAGCCAAAACAAAACTTGTTTCCTAATCTTTGCTCATTTAGGGCAAAATTATCATGGGAAACATTTAGATGGGTAGGCTGGTTTGCTGTTACTATTCAGTGGAAAATACTATTCATTCACAATAATCTCTTGAAAACACAGGCATGCAATAGAACCCTTCAATCTGCAGCAGTTTTTGGATTGAATGAAACATTGTTGGAGGATTAGTTCGTCTGCAGTGGAGTGCTGCTTTACACTGCTAGCCTTTGGAGTGCTGACTTCAGAGTACTAAAGTCCCTATAGGCTTTTAGGACAACACTGTAAGTCTCCTGGTACATGAACAGAAACTATGTATCTTATTTTCTGCAAGGAATGAGGATGGCACAGTCCAAAAATAAAAAAAAGAAAATTACCCATTGATGCAGTTTCACATAGTGCCATCTGGGATAGTTCCATGAAAGCACTTAAAAATACAGTCAAGGATCCAGGCCACTAAATCCAGTGAAATCCAGAACAAGTCCATTCTTCTGCACTAGGTATGGCAGTAAANAGTGCTGACTGTACTAAAGTCCCTATAGGCTTTTAGGACAACACTGTAAGTCTCCTGGTACATGATCAGAAACTATGTATCTTATTTTCTGCAAGGAATGAGGATGGCACAGTCCAAAAATAAAAAAAAAGAAAATTACCCATTGATGCAGTTTCACATAGTGCCATCTGGGATAGTTCCATGAAAGCACTTAAAAATACAGTCAAGGATCCAGGCCACTAAATCCAGTGAAATCCAGAACAAGTCCATTCTTCTGCACTAGGTATGGCAGTAAAATATGTTAGGGCATAAGACGTCACTGAATAGGGTGAAATTCCTTCAGCTATGCCAAAACCAAGACCAGCAAACACAACATACTTACATATACGTTTCTTCTTTTTGTGTACTACTTCTTTTGGTTTCCAAAACAATTTAAATACTACTATAAATCTTACCATAATATTCTGCAAAATCTTTAAGCATTCAAATAATGATAAAGAAAAGACAGGTTTAAAGTTTCAAACAGAATTTTGTAGTGTTCCACATGAGACAGCAAATACCCATTTGCACTGAAGTCTGGCAGAGTAATGAAGATACCTAGCAGACTAACGAGCCTTCTTCATGAGTCAGGCACCATAAAGAACTGTGCGCTGTCCTACTTCTCAGCAGACATTTAATGGCAGAGTGTGGTAGTGAGGTCTCATATTACCACAACCTCATTAATATCACAAAACATACTGCAAAACATTTGCTAGCATACTCTGAAGTATTATTTTAAATTATTTAAGCTTAACTACACTTGTCAAACAAATGACTTAATTACATTTTGTGATGCAGAATCCTGGAGTTTTCACTTCGGCAGTGTTTCACAGTTTCCTAATTCCCCAACTAAAACAATTACTTTGGCCTGTTTTTATACTGATAGCAGTACTGCCCTGAGCTGATGCCTAGTTGCTCTGTACATACCACAGGATGCAGGTGAAAACTGCATTAAAACATGGGTTGTTCAGCTGAATCAACACTTGCCCAGTCAGACACATGGAGATGGTCAGCTTTCCACAGGGAGAGCTCTGGGGTTAGCACTGGGAGAGAACAAGGAGCTCCTTTTCCTGCGATACCAATACATCTAACAGAAATATTTACATGATATATCTTGGTTTCATCAGAGAACCTCCAGAACTGTGCCTCAACAGCTCTTCAAGATCCATCTGCTGTAACACTAAAGGCAAGGCCATCCTGCCCCTTCTTTACAGAGGTGTTGGAGGCATGCAATAAGCAGCTTCACCACAGCACCCTCATGTTGTGTAAAGCCTGCTTCACAACACATTGCTATTGTGGTGCTCGAGCATAACCACAGCTCATGAACAAGATAATTGGTGCTGCCAGTATCACAGTTCCTGAAAGGTCACCATAGCCAAAGCACACACCCCTGCTCACGGCAGGGGTTTTGGAACTAGCTATCTTTAAGATCACTTCCAACCCAAGTGGTTATGTTCTATCATTCTTACCTGACAGACTGAATCATAACAAAAATATTCACAGTAAGCTCCACTGGTCTTGAACTATCTTTAATAACTTCGGTTATTATTCAGTTGAGGCACAGAGGAACCCACACATGCACTACAGATATACCTTAGTAATGAAGGGTGAAGGAACATGTTTGCTACATCACTTAGGGTACAGATTGAAGGTGTCTGAAATTAACATCATTTAGAAGAATTGAGGCTATAAGTTATTAAATATCAACTTTGTGCCAACAAAATTAGACACTAATTTATTTTATAACACTTTGAAGTATTATATGGCATTTTATTTCTTGATAACCTTTCAATGTTTAACCCCATTTAATTTACATACATAGTTAGCAGCTCATTAACAGTTAGTTAGAAACACCAGGAAAAACATGCAACAATAACAAATTCAGTGCAACAGAGGGGACCAAAATTCTATTTGGGAAATTATACAGAAATTCCTGCTTCTAAATGACAAATCTGTGGTATTTTGCCAGCACTAAGCCTGCAGGGCTCACGGTTATTACATGAAAATAGTAAAAATAACTCAATTTCTATAGCTGACTCTTCTTGTATTTATTTAGACAATACTAGAGGGCAAGAGATGTGGTCACATGGCACAAGGCAGAAAAGATGCAACAGAGAAGATGGCAAGGTAAATATTGCCACAGGTAAGCGCTCCATTAAACATTGCAAACTGATTTAGGATGAGATACAGTTCCCCAAAATTATGTTTTTCTGAATTGTTATTCCTTCTTAATTTTTAAATCATCTGCTTTATCATAAAAAGAAAATGTGCATAATCTGACGCCACGGAAGTCACAAAAAATGAATGTGCCAGGTCAAATCACAGCCTGTATAGCTCAGCAAGCTTTCATCAGTGAGGAGGAACAGACTTCTAAGAGAGTGTAGATAGTACTGACATCTTTCCTTGGGTGTTCCTGCTGGCAAATATCACGTCAGAAATTTTCCAGGCAGGATTACTGCACATCCAGACTGTCATGCTGAATAGTGAATAAATGGATGTATCTTTCATGACTCTCTTTAATCCTTGGCAGAGAGTTTCTGTTTATACAGTGAGAATAAGGATGCTGACTGTTATAATAAAGCACTATTAGCTCCATGGAGGGAAACTCATGAAATACTGTCATCACCTTCTCATGGGACTTTCGAAGTATCATAGATATAAGTACTGAATGAAATACAGTGCACGTTAGAACTGAATATGGCAGCACAACACAACTTTCATCAACAAATCTCAAATAAAGTATCAAACTAGTGACACTGTAAGAGCTGATTGAAGGGAAACTGGGGGTAAATGAGAAAGTTTCCACACTAGAAAACAAACCACACGTTTCCAACAAGGATCTCAATTTCCAAATGCGAAAGTCTGTCAGGTTCTCTGAACTCTCTGCAATTTACCTCTTAAGATACTCTGATAAAGAAGAAGTATACTTCAAATTTGAAAGTGTCCCTCTTCCTGCCTCTCTTCCACTTCCCCTGAAAAATATCTCAGTTGACTCTTGGCCCTTCCTCAACCTCAGTACAGTCATTCAACTCTCCTTTCCATATAATCTCTAGGCTTTCGGTTTTATTATGCCAATGTCTTTACTGTATTCTATAAAGTTTTGATCTGGCTTCCTAGTCCTCTTCCTCCCACTGCTTCCAATCTTGGAAGAGAAAACAGTTTTTATTCACGTTTGGTCATTCCTGAATCTTTTCTTCTACATCATTTTAGATTTAAACAGACATCTGGTGGGAGGTATCTCCGCTCATGGCAGGGGGTTGGAACTGGATGATCTTTAAGTTCCTTTGGTTTGGGTCCTTTCCAACCCAAACCATTCTACAGTTCTATGCTCTAGTGGAAGGTGTCCCTGCCCGTTGCAGAGGTTGGAACCAGATGAGCTTTAAGTTCCTTCCAACCTAAACCATTATGTGATTTCAACAAACTGAGGTTGCCTAACATGCTATCAATAAGGTACAAGAAAATAGTCTCACTCACATACATTCCTCATCCTTAGTATTATTTCTCTATTTTTCACTTGACTATATTTAAAGTCAAAAAAAAGCCTGCTTGCTCTTATTGCCTTCTCCTGTGGGCATCCAACTACAGTGCTCTTTTGCCATTTTGCCAAATAAATAAATACATCTCATTTCTTTCCCCTCCCTCCTTCCTGATATCTCTATAGCCTTTCTACTGTACCAGTTTAGCTTGTTTCTGTCTGCTCAAGTGTATTTTTTTCAAGTTAATTCGCAGTATTTCTAAATGCCAAATCCAGCAGACTCACCTGTAGGAAATGAATATGCATCCACTTTACAGGAAAGTCATTGCACCAGGCTAATTATATAACTAAACTGAGTTGCCACAATCCTGTACAAGCGTAAACATGTGCATGCATATGGTTATCTATAACTTCTGGGCAACTTCCACCTTTCTTAGCTCAAGTCAACTTGCCATCTCCCACAGAAGTATGTCTTTGTCTTTTTAATCACCTGCCAACACAGCAGGTGTCTAGCTATCAGCAGCATTTCAATAAGGCCATCTGAGTTGCGCATTTCGAAGTTGCTGAAACATCAACGCGTTTTCTTGTTTGCCTTCCTTTCCTGCACCGTGCATTTCCCACCCGAACAACACGCCTCAAGCCACCCTCAGAGAGAGCATCTCCATGGGCGCATGTCCGAGCTGAAACTCCATCCCCGGGTCGTGCGACCCGCTTGATCTTCCCACAAGAATCGCCTGCGGGCGCGGTGTCCAATCCCCCCCGCAGCCCGCCCGGCGCCGCGCTGCCTCTCCGCATCCCCGGGCCGGTGCTGCCACCTGCTGCCCCGCCAGAGCCGCCGCCAACAGACCAGCCGGCCCGCACGGTGCCCTGCCCCGGCCCCGCCACACCCCCGGCCCGGCCCCGCGGCCCGCCGCTACCGTTGGGCGCGACGGGACGGGATTCCCCCGCCCGGGAACACGCGTTCGGCAGCGGCATAGCGCTGCGGCGGCGTGCGGGCAGCCGGAGCTTCCGCCAGCGCCGTCCAACACACCCCTCGGCTGCGAGTTCCAGACGAGCCTTCGCGGGAACCCCGCCGCCTGCCCGGCCCTCTCGAAGCGCACTCGCTCCTGCCTCGGAAACGCACACTGCAGAGCAGAAGCGATAGGGAGTTGTTGCACCCTTACATGCAGTAATTCAAATGCTGGACTTCAATAGCTGCTGCAGAGTAAGGATGAAAATAAACCGGTTAATAAGTGTTCAGTGAGATCACTCCCCAGCTGGACAGTGTTACCTTAAAAGTAAATAAGTTCCAAAGGAAAACAGTTAAACCTACTGAATGTAGGTTTTAAAAATCTTTATAACCCATTCTCCTTCCAGAATATCAATAATCCGTAAGTAAAATCACATTTATTAAGTGCAGCTGCACTAATGACTCCTCATTTCATGTTAGTCTAAAAGTCTGCACATAAATTCAAAAATTATTGCCATTCCAAGCTTAAACCCACAAGAAAACTCTTTGGGAGAAAAGCAGATGTTCGTAATTGTAGGCCACTTGATTTTAAGCAATAGAGAACAAATTAAAGCAGATGACAACCACAGATCTGTGAATTCTCCCACCACTTTAGGCATTAGGCAGCATTTCTTACAAATCTGTGTAATTAAGTGGCATCTTAACCAAACTGTAAGTGCTGAAAACTAAAGTTTTAATAGACATTCTGTTATTTAACCAGCTGCTACACCACTGCTCCTTGTTTACCACTCTAAATCCTCCTCCTCTTCTACATGTTAAGGTGCTTCTCATCCTAAAAACCTAATCGTATCCAAATGTAACTGCTTTTTAATGAGCTCCCAGTGGGTCATAGACAAGGCCTGTATGACATCTCTACTCCTTGCTCTAGTCTCCCAAACAATGAAATAATTTTTAAGTCTGACAAACAGTTGTAAGCTGTCTCAAACTTTAAATGTCCCTTCCAACCCAAACTATTCTATGATCTTACTTTGATGTCATTTCTTTGTTTACAGCAGAAAAAGAACAGCTTCCGTGGCCAATATATGAAAGAGCAATTTCAGGTTCTGACAAACAGAATAAATCTTTGTGTAGCAGAGGAAGACAATTTGTTATGATAGAGGGAAAGAAACTGAATTAACTGAAAAGGTAAGCACATGCTATAGTGGAATAAGCAGACTGATGACTCTGTAATCTTGCCGTTCCTGCACAGTGGAGGTCATGAGTGTGGAAGTCTGAGATACCTCTGCATGTTGCATCTCGCTGCAGCAGTCTCACAAACGCTATTTGCATGTTTGGTCATAGATGCTCAAGAATCCTGTGGCAAATGTAGCTCGTGGTATGGAAATTTCCTCTGTGGTTTTGTTTAGCTAAGCTTATAGCTACACACTTAAATATACTCAATATTCTTGGCAACCCCTATACAGCACAATTTTAACCAAGAACACAGAGGCTTTGATCCATTTATGCCATCAACCCACATTTTCCTTCAGTTTCAGCAACAGCTTTGGTTTGAGCATTTACACCGAGTTTAAGCGAAGTACTTTCTTGGACAGCAAGCAAGACACTTCTGACTCCTTATAACATCGGAGAGAAGTCTAAGCTAGCCGTAGGCTCTTTCCTTGGATCAGAATGCCCCCAAACTATTACTGTGGAGTTTTTCTAAACTTGCAGCAAGTCATACCTGAACTCAGACCAGACTGGAAGAAAAGCTAGTGACAGTGAATTATATCTCCAGATTACCACATACCCATCAGAGTCAGGATGGATCTGTTCTCTGTGTAAATCTAGAATCATTTCTACTGCATGTCACCTTAAAACATGATGTAAGAAAGAAGAAAAAAAGAGCAAGAGTTGTTTCAAACATAATTGAGAAGGGAATCATTTAAACTGGGCTAGGCATGGGTTCACTCTTGCAAAGTGCCCAGCAGAAGTAACACTGGATGACTACATTTCTGTTACATAATATATGCAGTGCCCCTGGCTCACTGGTATCCAGCAAAATGCAGCTACAACCATGCCATACCACAGGAGAAGATACAGTATAGAAGTGGCTGGGATAAGATGTCAAGAACAGTGAGGAAGAGAGAGATTTAGCACAACAGAGATAAGAAAGGACTAAACTAATCATCTAGGCATACAAGATCATCATAATTTTAATCTTCTACACAAAAGCACTTGAAAATGTGAAGTATGTGCAGATGTCAGTGCCTGGAAAATAAAAGCCTCCCTTTTAAAATCACTGAGCTGAAGTGCATACAGAAATTAGATATACAATGGGGATCAGATACATACTGAATTTGGTCCTTGTTCCCTGTTGCATATTTGTTAAGAGATTTCTTTTTATTACTTTTTAATTCATTATTGTAAGTGTAATCTCAGTCAAGTCAAATCACTTCATTAATTAAAAGGGATTGAAAAGGTCCTTAGCTACCAGATTCCACAAAGGCCCAAAAGCTCAGGCCTGTTTACAGGAGGTTGTATTTCATTTGCTGCCTATGTCAAACCAGTACCCATCAGGCCTTTGCCAGGCCCCAGAGACAAGCCAATCAATGTCTGCTCACTAAACTCCCTTGCATGAATCCATTTAAGCAATGTGGATGCTTCCTGTCAAAAAAAGAAATGGTCTCTTGGTATCTCTGATAGAAATTAGCCATGAATTAAGAGAAGCACAGTTGTTTTGGAAGAAAGCCAGGACCAGAATTAATAGGCCATCTGAGCCTCTTGAGTGTTGAATCCCATTTGTTAGCAATTCTTTATGAAAGGTTTCCCTTCCCTATACCAGTTCTGGCCAAACCCTGTATGCTGTCTTCTGAAACTAAAGTCATTTTGTTGAATTTTAACCAGCTGGGAAAATGCGAAAAATACTGACTTTTGTCAAACATAATTTTAGAAACTTGCTTCATATTTGTGCTGCAGTAATCCATTTGTCCTCTGTTCTCTTTAAAATACACACTTCCTCATGACGCATCCTCTTGCCGAGCATAGGTGTAGCAGGACCACTGACACAGCAGGACAGGAGTTTGGCTCAATGTTATTTTGGTAATTCTGGCAGAATCTTGTAAAGCCTTTCACTGTACATTTAATTACCATTACCCTGTGTGAATGGAATAATCTGTTTTACTGCCAATCCTCCTAGCCTCAAAAGCTTTGTATACGAGTTTAGTGACAATTAAAGAGCTTTTAGAGCTCTTATTTTAAAATGATCTAGACTCTCATTTTTACAATGGACAATTTGGGTCAAGTCTGGTTTTACAAAGTTAGCTGAATTTTCTCCAATTTTTGGTGTCTAGACATAAGAATTAAGGGGGGGGGGTATGGAATCTTCTTTGTCTTCTTTCCAAAACAACACATCAAATTCTGGTCTAATTACTAAAACCTTTGGGTTTTTCAGAAAACTGAATACTCATTTTTCTCAGAAAATCTGAGGACTCCTCAAGTGGGACATCTCAAAATTCCACTAATAAGAACAAGGCTGCTCAGTCCCTCAGTGAAGGATCTAGAAGCGGGCAGTGATGTGTCAGGTGGACTTCAGTATCCAATTGCACTGGAAAAATAAAGCCAAACTAAACACAACCACCCAACTGTGTCTCTTCAACCTCATTTCTTTGAGTTTTGCTATAGTTACCCAAGGGACCACATTTTGTTTTTCAGAATGTAATATTCACTATGGTCTGCCTTTTTCATGCTGTTCATATAATCCCTTAAACAGTAAGACATTCCATGATTCTGTGATTCCAACCTAAGTGATTCTGTGATTAATCTAGGTTGACGAACACGTTGATTTGGGTGATAAGAGAAGGTTAAACCTGACCTTTATTGGCTTCTCTCCTGTAGACAAGTAGGCAGTTTTACAGCTTTTTCTCTTGCAGGCACATACACTCCACAAACTTGCAGGACAGAGGACATAATTTGTGTAATTTAATTTTTGTGACTGGGAAGAATTTTCTGGTTTCTCTAAAGAGAAGAGAAGCAGTCAAGTGATTATTTGGCTACTTCCTGACTTCTCGTTTGTTCTCATTATTTTCAAAGACCCTTTTTTAATTGATTATGTTTTGAAGAAAAAAATAGCAGAATTTTAACAAGCATCCCTGCCAGTCTTCATTCTAATTGCAGTATCATTTCATCGTTTAGTAAGTCTTGGCAAAAACACCCCACACATTAGAGCTCACAGAAGAATTTTGTAAACAACTAGTCTGCCAGGCATCAGCTCTAATTCGTTTTCACTTGATTTGCATTGTCTGATTTCATTAACAATCAGAGGATATCCATTTCTAAACAGTGCACCATATAAATGTTCTTCTCTTTCTCTGAAGGAGACCTTCCTACTTAATCATCTATGATCTGTTCATATATTTGTCACAAAAAGAAAAGCACATGGCAAGTTACTAACCACTTAAAAATGGGGGAAGGAAAAAAGAATTATTTTCTGTCTATTTTGGGGAGGGGGGTTTAAGCTAGGATGTTTCAAAGCTTAAACTGTGACTGTAGAACAAGGCTGTAGACACAATCCCATGGAAAGCTTCAAGTATAAATCATCATTTCAAAGCATTGTTTCCAGGGCGAGATGGAGGATCATGAAAACAACCACCCCACACACCTTGAGCTACATGAAACAGACTAATATGCATCTTCATTACATGGCCAAAGCAGCACATATTTAGAAAGTTCTACATTCAGTCTTAACTACCTGACCTCATTTTATACCACACAGGTGCAGACAAACCCCAGCTTTCCTAAAGCGTCACCTTCTGGTCCCTGAAGTCTCTTTAAAAAAAAAAAAAAGAAAAAAGAAAAAAAGAAAAAAAGAAAGAGAAAAAAAAAGAAGAATGCACTGATTACTCTTACTTTGAAGAAGAGGACTGGGTCTGAGGGCTTTTTTAAACATCAGGTTGATAGAGGATAAGCAACAAACATGGTCAGAAGCAGGAGAATATCACAGAAACAGGACTCCCACCAAGTATTGCACCAGATCTGCCAAATGCCTATTCTCATCCTCACTCAGAAAAGAAGGAAAAGTTAAAATGCATTCTGTCCAGCTGTAACAATATTGGCACACAGGTGCAAGGAGGACTTCTTAGAGATAAATGGAGTCACAGGCTCACAGTGGATCTTAATTATTAACCCACCTAAATGCAAATAAAAGAACCTGCAGCCAACCAAAGTGAAACATGAAGGTTTCACAACTTTCATTCCAATGTAAGGCCAAGGAACAATAAAACAGAGATACAGATTTGTCTGGTTACAAGTTAAAAGTAATCTAAAAGGGAGATCAGCTTTTAAGATTCCAAAGCACATGCTTCCTGCGTGTTTGTCTCCATTGCAATGCCTGGTAACCCCTTCTCATCTATGTAGCTCAGTGAGACAATGGCTACACGCATGCACGATCTCTATAAAACACCTTTTTCTGGCCAACTGCTTTGGTTTGCTTATGAGAACCCCATCCCAGGTCATAAGAAACCATCTATTCATGTTACACTCACAATCCCAGTTTCTATACCACAAGCACCACATTCCAGCCTGGCTGCTATATAGAGACTGAAAATACTGTATATGTTTGTACTCGGCCAGTTTGTCAGGTTCCTCTTTTATCTTACAGTCTCAAGCTAATTCTTTTCAAAGGGCTATTTTTGGGTTTGCTGCTCTTTCCCTCTTTCTTCCTCAATNGTGTTTGTACTCAGCCAGTTTGTCAGGTTCCTCTTTTAATTTATCTTACAGTCTCAAGCTAATTCTTTTCAAAGGGCTATTTTTGGGTTTGCTGCTCTTTCCCTCTTTCTTCCTCAATAGAATTCAAAGAGATTAATTGATTTGAGGTGTTTATGCTATTAACATGGCTATTATTTCTAGCATGGCTTTGACAATAGCACAGATCATCATCACAGAAATAAATATGAACTAAGCAACATTGTTTTAAAGACATCAAAAGAACCAAAGTTGCTTAGAAGCCTCATTCCCAGTCCTGCCTTTCAGAAGCATTTAGAGAATACTTACTACATGCTTCTACAGTAAAAGTAAAGCAGAAGGCATGCGAGAAACAAATGTCACCTGTGAACAGCCTAAAGTGTTACACAAAGTAAAGATATTTTATGAGACAAGCCAGTGAAAACAACAGTCTACCTTCATATGGCTCTAATCCTCTGGAAGGTAAGTAGCACACAAGACGCACACATCAGGTTACTGAGATAGAATATCTAAAGTATTGTGATTTTAAGCCACTTTTATTTCAGCCAAATCACAAAGCAAATCTGAAAGCCAGTAAGAGGCTAAGCCAGTAAATGGACTGAAGAATACTCCTGAAGTCTAAGGGACTCCTTAGATTTAAGTTTTGTATCTTTTACAGGTACAAAGGATAGAAATATTTTATCTCATCTTTTTCACAAGTAGAATTCAGATAAATACAGAGCAGTCTCCACTTCCTTAGCCAAATCAAAGGCATCCCCAGAAAAAGCTTTTTGTACTTTCCCTTTCAAAAAAGCTGAAACATTAGAGCCTTCATTTGGATCCCATCTTTCCTGACAATTTATGCTGTGCTGAGGACAAAGGCAGAAGAGCTTCTTGAGCAACAGAATTTCTGCATGCATACTTTAGAGCCTGTAGATTTTTCTATTTTTCTAAATCCTTATTACACCACAAGTACAGATGGATCTTCAGAACTTTTATTACCATCAANACTTCACTCGCCAGCTCCTTCAGGACCCACAGATGGATTTCATCAGGTCCCATGGATGTGCACATTCAGATTCTTAAGATGGTCTCGAACCAGATCTTCTCCTACAGTGGGCCCAAGGTCTTCATTCTCACAGTCCCTGCGTCTGACTTCCAAGACTTGGGTGGTGCAGTCAGAACCTTTGCCATTGAAGACTGAGGCAAAGAAGTCGTTCAGAACCTCAGCCTTCTCCAAATCCTGCGTAGCCAGTTCACCCGATAGCATAATTCCTACACGTAGAATATTGCACACTTGTCCTTATCATACTCTACTGTACAATTTAATAAACTAGAGTTTTATGACACAGAAAATTTTACCTTTTATATCCTCTACTATGTCTTCTGGAACTGAGCCTGAAACAAAAAGAAAAATAACTTAGAACCAAAACTTTTTAAGTAGAAAGAGAATTAAAGAATAAAACTAAGTCTAAACTAAAGTCTAAACTAAAATACTAAATGTAAGAATTACAATTAGTACTTTAAAGTTTCACTTTGACAGCAGCTATTAAAGACCTCTAAGGAAGAAAGAACATAAGAACAGAAATAAAAAGTTTGTCTTCTCTCAAAACAGACTGAAGAATTATAATACTACTGAACTTTAATCAGCCTTCATTCAAACCTGCTGCTATGAGTGGCTTATCATAAAAAGAATATACTTGTTAAACATAGAGAAAGAAAACCATGGAAGTAGATCACATAGGATGCGGTGAATACTAAATGCATTTTATTTGCAAGTTCACAGTATACAGGCTACATCAAACAGACCTTACCCATCACAGATGGAAGGCTTTGTCCTTTGGCTAATCCTGTGTCAACTGTGCACTGCTCCAACAACTGATACTCCAGCTCCCTAAAACATTGCACATAAGTTAAAGACATCTATTAACCCAGGCTAATTCTCTATATCATGCTGAAGGGACAGTATTTTTTCCTTCAGTTACATTCTTCTAAATACACAGCTTTTACTACACTAACAAAAGCCAAACAGTGGTCACTTTAAAAATCAGATGCTGTCACAGCAAGTTACGATTTAAGTCATGTTCAATGGGAATATTTGCTCATTGGTCAAAGGTGAACTTTCACAAATAAATCATTAGCAACCTGGAATGTGTAATTGTGAACTTACTTGTGTATAGCCTTTCCTCCCAGAGGAAGAGAACCCCAGCAGCTCAGAATCGGAATTCCCTCATATATCTACAGGAAGATCAGGAAATTCTCTGGTTTTGTTTTGAGTTTTCGGTGTGCTGGAACTAAATGCTTTTTCCCCTCAACAATCACTTGTAATAGCTATTGGAAATACTCTGTAAGTGCTTTTCTCCAAAGCTAATTCCTAGTATCTAATGGCTGAAGTGACTAACTCCCTTCCCAAGTTTCAAGGGAACACAGATTTCACGTGTCAGATGTGAAGAGATTCCCCAAGTCATAGCATCCTATAGTCAAAAGCCACACTGGTTGGTCTGTTCCTATTACTTTTTTTGACACTTTAAGTCTATAAAACTATCGTCTTGCCATGACAGCCTTGTTGCTGAAAATTTTGTTTCTGTATTATTAAAGGATACAGGCAGCACCAAGCTTTCTGTGTATCCACAGTCTAGAACCATGGCAGAATTGATCCCAAGTGCCAGGAGAGACATTAGATGGCTTGGAGCAAACAAAACTGAAGGAACCTACATGGAAACCAAAAAAGACAATTAATGATAGGGTGGGAGTAGAAAAAAATAAACAACACCAAAAGCACTGATGCTTTCCCTAGATGCTATATTAAAAGTAAAACACAAGCAACTGTGCCTTGAGGCCCATTTCTAATTCAGCATTTAAAAGAGTGTAGTAATGAATCAAATAAATAAAATACTACAGGATTCTAAATTCTATGTTCATCTTCTTTATGGTAAACACCAGTTACTTCAGTAATAATGAATCTTGGAGCAGGCTTCTAAGAAAAGCAGGTGTCAACTACAGAACTTACCTGAACTCATAGATCAGGTTTCCTATTGTTATTGGAAATAAATTTAAGAAACAAAAGCACAGCTACTTGAAATGTTGTATAATGACGTGAATGAAGATACCACAAAACCTTATGACAACGTACTGTTGCACATAAACACACAGAAGCAGCTATTTACAACACTCTAGCAACAGCAATGTGGAAACTCAAGTCAAAATTACACAAGAATTACTTCCTTCTCCCACAGTTCCATAAATCACATACCCTAGATAGTGACAGTTCCTGTAAGGGAACAACTTGAAGTGTGAATTGTAGGAGCAATTTCAATAAATCCTGCATTTAATGGCAATATTACTTGTACTTAGCCCAGAGACACAAGTTATAATATTGACCATGTATTAATATGCCACTCTTATTCTTTGTATCAAACAGAAATACTAGCCAGAAAGAATTAACTTCACATCAGTATTAGCTGGCTTCTTAGCAAGTTACAAAGTTTATCCATCAAAATATGACTTTCCAAGTAGAACCACAGAACAGTTTGGGTTGGAAGGGGCCTCCAAAGATCATCTAGTGCAATCCCCCTGCAATGAGCAGGGACATTTTCAACTAGATCAGGTTGCTGAAAACCACATCGAGCCTGGCCTTGAATGTCTCCAGATATGGAACATCTACCACCTCTCTGGGCAACCTGCTTCAGTATTTTACTACTCTCACTGTAATTTTTTACAACCAATTTTGCATGGGAGTGCTTTATCTGAGACATGGGTTTTTTTTCTGTAAGGGAATTAGATTAAAAAAAAACAAAACCAAAAACCAAAACCAAAATGAAACCACCCAATATTCCAGCAATTTCATCAGACAATTTTATTGATAGTAGAAAAGGATTATGCAGAAGTTAAAGATTAGCTGGTAAACTGTGTTGTGGAAGCACAGTGAAGAAGTACTCCAGACAAACCAGTTTCATCACTTTTTATAGAAGAATCTTAACTTCTGTTCTGTCTGAATTGAAGAGCAGTATAGAACCACCTTCACAAACATTTCCCATTAGAACTAAGCAAGAATTAGGTTCAGATTTTTCTTCTAAAAAGACTGATTAAGCAGAGAAGATAAAAAATTTCAGGTAATCTCTTATCTAAATGAGCAGAGCTAGAGGTTAGATGATGTAATAGACAAAAATCCTGACTCTGGTAGAAGGCATGAGATTTGCTGACAGAGCACTAATGAGTGTTTAAATAGAGACTCTGGCTTCAGGCAGTGCTCAATGGGGATTATTGGATCTGCCTGGAACAGTGAGAAGTCAACTGTATTTTTGTATAAAGAGAAATTCTTTGGATTCTTGTTAATAGCTCCTGTTTTGTGTCCTCATAAATCAGAATGAGACAAAAATACCTGTTGTGCAATTTCCAAGTCCTACTCCCTGGGACAACCATCAGCTTTTTTTTTGTTTCATCTTCTTTATGCCTCTTTCATTCTTTTTGCAGTATTTTCATTTCCTTGTCCACATCTGGTACTGATTGCAAGTAGAATTTCTACTGGCAAGTGCTACGCCGAACACATGGAGTAGTTAGGTAAAACACGTACCTCAAAATGCTTGAACAGGACTCTTGTGAGTGTGTCTCTGAAGTGTGAAGGGCACAAGACAGATTCTATGATCACAACACGGCGGTCTCTGGGATTCACCAGCAGATGTCTAAAAAAAAGCAAGGCGAGTAAAACAAAACCAGTAAGTTTAAGCAGTATTATGAGACCTAACTTGTTTTCATATTGCATTATCCTCAAAAACCCTAGAAACTGGCATGTAGATAGCATTTTCCACAGCAGATCCCAAAGTCTTTTTCCCAAATTTAAAAACAACACCTTCCTAAAAGAAAGTTAGTGAACTGAGTTACAAAAAAGTTGAAGAGTTATCTGCCAGCAGGCTGTAGTTCTGAATATTTGTTATACATTTCTAAATCAATGTAACAAAACAACACGGGCATGGACACCTTACCCTAGACTATGTCCAACCTGGCCCTGAACGCTGCCAGGGATGGAGCACTTACCTTACCACTTCTTTGGGCAACCTATTCCAGTGCCTCATCAACCCCACAGTAAAGAACTTCTTCCTTGTATCTGACCTGATATCTTATTCAAGAAGACAGCAGTCTTCGCTAAATATCGCATCTCTAACACCTCTCAATGTACTCAGAAAAGATTCGCAGGAGGCTTGAGTAACTAACCTCCAAGCATCACTTACCTGAAATATAGCATATGGATAAATTCCTTCAGATATGAATAGAGCTCTTCTGTATTAATATTATACTGAACAACTCTGATAGGCTGTAAAGTAAAAATATCCACAGTCATCTTAAATATGAAGCAGTGATTATATAAACATATACATGAGATATAAATATTCATATGAGATAATAAATTACATCTGAACATATATAATCTCACACATATAAACAAGTACTCAATCTTGCCCAATTTGCACTATGTCCATAACGATGCATCTTATAAACTCACCCTATTACTAAAGTACAAAGTTTATTCAAGCTAATTTTCTGTCCTGGTAACTTACCACAACATTAGTTTTCCAAAGCTGCCATCCTCTAATGAAATGAAAAAAGGCAAACAAAACATAGCTAGGCAAAGAAATTTGTCAATAAATGCCCCAAACATGCATGGCTAATGAGTACCAAGTAACATTAGCATTGGTACCACATTTAGGTGGTATCTAGTTAGAATAGCAACACTTACAAGATAATGAAAAATAGCTTCTGACAGACAGAAAACATCTGCAAATTCCTTCTATACCAGAACATACCAAACGTGCTAAAGGCAAAACAGTTCAGACAAAATAGCTTACCTTTGTGACATCAGGTTTCTTTATTTCACTAGGAATAATGCATCTTGGACCTGTTTCTCCTGCAAAACCACACCTAAAAGAAAATGTAGAAAACCTTATCATCTGAAGTCACCATTTAACACTGTGGGCCTAGGAACTATCACAGTAATTAATTAGGCATACTTCCGTGACTGCAAAGAGGTGTTTTGCACACAGCTTTTCCATCTAGCCATTTTGTATAAGAAAGATTTTGTACCTTCTTGCTGACTGCCCCTCAGCAGCACTAAACAAAACAACTTTTCTTCACTTCTGGTAAGGACTGTAGTGCTCAATTCTGATCTGCCTCCTACTTTTCACTGAATACAGTTTGTAATAATCCACATGCAACCTTCCTTATTGCCTGTTAAATTGCCAAAGAAATACCTTCCTGTACCACACAGGCCCAGTTTCCACAGGCAAGATGAAGTTATCCTGTCCTCTTTAAATCCCTATTTTTCTATGATGTTTATTTAGAAGAAATAAAAGAAAAAGACATGATGATCATGCTCATGCAGGTCCTGTAGCCTATTTCACTGCTGACCAGCAACTGACACTTTTTCCCTATTACCAGCTTTGAAATGCATTCCCTTCACAAGTGTCCTGGGTTATTTAAGGCATTACTGCCTCAGGATGACTGGTTACTACTCCAGGCCTCCTGACAAAACATGAGGGCTCTGCGTCCAGCATTGATGCAACATCATCAAAATAGCAGCAATCCCAAAAGAAACTTTGGAAACCCATCTGTTTCTCATAAAGTGACTGCACCTTAAAAGACACAGAATCATGGGCTAAAGAAAGCAAATTAAAAAGAACAGAAATTCAACATCTGATTTGAAGAAATGCAGTGCTTGACATTTGTTTCATCCCTGCCACACCCATTAAGTACAAGCTTCGGAAGAGGACTACTAGTAGAAAACTATAAGGCCTCCAGACTTGGAGTACTTTACATGCTAAAGGTCAATTATATATTTTGGTATTTGGCTGCTGTCAGTGTAAAAAAAATCTTAAACCAGATATAATTTAGAATTTAAGTTTTTATTTTGGAATCCCAAATAAAGCCTGCATATGAGTATACACAGTTGTCCTCACCTGTTATACTTTTGAACTTCTGGTTATTTTCAGCCTTATTTGGAAAAGGACAGATGTCTCTCATATAATTAAGTTGCTATCTCTCCTACAAGAATGAAGGCTGGAAACAGACCCTAAACCCACACTATTCAGGGGAAATGCTTTTCCATAAGACCATTTATTAGACAAATAAAGCCCACAGGATAAAAATTCACAGGTGCCCCAAAACGGGAAAAAAGCCCATGACAGGCAACACAACATGAATCCACAAAAAGCCAATTATCAAATCGTTGTTTGCATCCATGAGAGCTTTGGTAAATCCTCTCCATTACCACATCACAGTAATTTTCACTTAGAAAGCCTGCCTGCTGGACTGCTGTTACACCATCACTTGGAAAAAAAGGCTAAGAAAACAATACAAAAACAAGTTGTGAAAAGAAACCCTGTTCCTGCAACTCCTGCCTCTTTTGACAACCAGAGAAATCCTCAGGGCTTCAAGTAGGTAAATGCACCCACACAGACACAGCCAGAGGCATGAGCCTAGCCTAGTAAAAGTGGCGTACATAGAATCATAGAATGGTTTGTGTCAGAAAGGCCATTAAAGCTCATGCAGTTCCTACCCCCCACCACGGCCAGGGTCACCTTCCACCAGAGCAGGTTGTTCCAAGCCCCATTCAACTTGGCCTTGAACACTGCCAGGGGTGGGACAGCCACAGCTTCTCTGGGCACCCTGTACCAGTGTCTTACCACCCTCACAGGGAAGAACTTCTTTCTGGTATCTCAATCTCCCCTCTGTCAGTTTAAAGTCATTCCTCCTTGTCCTATAACTACATTCCTTTGTTAAAAGCCCCTCTCCAACTTTCCTTTAGCACCTTTGGACACTGGAACCATGCTTTAAGGTCTCCCCAGAGCCTTCTTTTCTCCAAGCTGAACCAAACACTCACAGCCAGTCTCCAGAGCAGAGGTGCTCCAGCCTTCTGAGCACCGCTGTGGCCTCCTCTGGACTTGCTCCAACAGCTACACATCCTTTTTGTGTTGGCAGCCCCAGAGCATGACACAGTATTGCATGTGGAGTCTCACAAGAGCAGAACGGGGGGGGGGGGGGGGGGGGGCCCCCTCCCTTTTAAGAAGTTTTTTTT
>NDXB01013649.1:273956-333733 GCA_002631895.1 Agapornis roseicollis
AACGGGGGGGGAGTGGGATCCCTTCTGCTTTAAGACAGTATTTTTTTTCTTGTGTGCAGGCGACTTCTCCAAACAGGCCACTGAAACCAGGCAGCATTTCCAGAGTATTTTAACCCTGGACATGGGGCCGGATTGCTCAGGGATTGCTTAAACAGCCCCTTATTCACGAGGAGTACATGGACCATGACACAAGTGTGAAGGAAGCTGGGGGCTTCTAACGCAACGGGATATTCTGACGTGCTGCGAGCAGAGACACGGGTACATTTCTGGCTCATGAGAGAAATGACTAACACTGAGCACTTCTGCTTCCACCTCCATTTACACCCGTTCTGCTTTATCTGAAACGCGAGACTACAAAATAAAGCTGGTTTTGTCGGCTTGGTACCACCATAGCAAGAGGGGGAGGCCAGAAACCGCCACACACGATTACTCATCCCGACGGCACGCCCGCACCGCAGCGGCGACTCTGGCGAAGCCTGTCGCGACAGAAGAGGGCCAGGCGGAGGGGCTGCAACACTACTCACTTGGTGAAGGCCTCGCCCAGGTCTATCACCACGGCGGTCTTTTCCCCGCCGCTGCCCAGGCCCTCGTACAGCGGCATCGCGACCTCCTTACTCTTCCAACAGCGACGCAGCAAGGCCTTTCTCCGGCGCGCAGGGCCCTTCCTCCTCCTCGGCGCGACGGGCTGCCCTCGGCGCCTGTCCGCACGCTCGCTGTCGCGCCGGTGCTCGCTCTGCCGCGCTCCAAGGGGACCGATAGCGCCCCGGCGGCGGGCGCGGGGCAGCCTTCCCTCACCTCCGCCCCGGTGGCGAGCAGGGACCACCCGAGGATTGAGGCCCCAGGAGCAGCCGGCGGGGAGGGAAGCGGGGGCCGAGGGTCGGCTCTTCCCTTGCGGAGACCCAGTTTCTGCGGCTCCGCCTGACCGAGCGCGATGGCAGCGGCACCTCGGTGCCGGGAGCTGGTCGAGCGTGAAGCAACGCTGAAGCGATCGCGTGATGGAAACACGGAACCACAGAATGGTTTGGGTTGGAAGGGACCTTGGAGCTCTTCCGGTTCCAACCCCCTGTCACGGGCAGGGACCACTTCCATTAGACCAGGATGCTCCAAGCCCCGTCCAACCTGGCCTTGAACACTTCCAGGGATGGGGCAGCCACAGCTTCTCTGGGCACCCTGTGCCAGGGCCTCAGCACCCTCACAGGGAGAATTTTGTTCCAGTATCTCAATCTCCCGTCTGTCAGTTTAAAGTAATTCCCCCTTGTCCCATCCGTTAATGCCCTTGCCAAAAGCCTCTCTCCAGCCTTCTTTTAGCCTCTTTATACACTTGAAGGGTGCTCTAAGGCCTCCCTGGAGCTTTCTCTTTCTCCAGGCTGAAAAACCCTACTCTCAGCCAGTCTCCGTAAGCCAAAGCTTAATAATATGAGCGTAAAAGCTTAATAGTAAGACCTTCATCAATAAAAGGTATTCTAAATAATATTGCCTGTGTCCTGGGTTCAGCAGTAGCAGTCGTTTTTTCTCCTTCTGAGTAGCTGGTGCAGCGCTGTGTTTTTGTCTTTCGGCCTGGGAACAGCGCGGATAGCACCAATGTTTTTAGTTATTGCTCAAAGGTTTGGTCTGACCAAGGATTTTGTGGGTCTTGTGCTCTGCCAGGGAGGAGGGGAAGGCGGGAGGAAGCAGAGGCAGGACACCTGACCCAAACTAGTCAAAGAGGTATTCCATACCACAGCATGTCATGTCCGGGATGTAGCCGGGAGTTACCCGGAAGTGCTGGCTCACTGCTCAGTCAGGCTGGTTTTCGACGGGTGGTATAGTATTCTGTTCCCTTGTTATTTCCCTTATCATTATTGTTGTTATTAGTAGCAGCAGTGGTTTGTGTTACACCTTAGTTACTGGGCTGTTGTTATCTCAACCCGTGGGAGTTACATTCTTTCCATTCTCCTCCCCGTCCCTCCAGGAGCAGGAGGAAGAAAGGGGAGGGCAGGGGTGTGAGCGAGTGGCTGTGTGGTTCAGATTTTACAGCCTGGACTTAAATCACAACAGCTTGTTATGTGTGTCGCCCTGCAACTTTATCTCCTAGATGGGAAAAGGGAGTTTATAGTGGATAATGGCTAGTGTAATGAGCTTTGGAATTGCTTGAGAATGAGATTCCTAATGCAGTGTTTATTCTGCTCCCAACAACCAGCCCCTTTCCCTTACCAGTCTTCCCTATATAATTTTCCCCCAATAACCACACCTGTAAAATCAGCTGCCCCTCAAGCAATTTTTATGCGTGTCCAGGAATGCAGCTGTGGGTCATGTCTCCAAAAGAACTGGCACAGGGATCCCAAGTGCGTGGGATCCATTTCTTCTTCAGGGGGGCAAAATAAGTATTGAAAAAGTACTAACTGGTGAGGGGGTCTAGACATTCGCTCATTGCCAGAGAGGCAAGCCAAAGAGCCTAACGTGATGCACATAGGAAGACAAGGGCACTAATGAAGCGAAAGGTGGATTTCAAGGTAGGCTGTTGTGACACTGATGTGGTCTGTTGCCACTGGACCCAAACTGCTGTGGAAGACAGCATCAAATGCTTTAATTAAGTCCAAATAGTAGACAATGGTGACAGCCATTGAACATGCCATAACAAAGATAACTATTCACAGTCTAAGGAGACAGTAGGATGATCTTAATTATCCTACAGTCATGTATACAGCTGCATATCCAGCAGTCATGTGGCCTGGATAACCCTGCTCTTTGCTGCCTTGAAGCACTGGAAGTTCTGGGTGATTGCTGGCATCCTGCTTCTCCTGATTGTTGGGCTCTGCAGGTGCCTCAGGAAAATAACTTCCTAGTCTTTTATGGTCCTGAGATTATTATCATTAAATTATTTAATAGCTCAAACTGGAAGGACCCATGAGTATTATAAAGTCCAATTCTTTTTTTGCTTGACTACTTAAAACTAAATCATAAGACTAAGACCATCATCCAGATGCTCCGAACTCTTGACAGGCTTGGTGCTGTGAGCACTTCCTAGGGGATCCTGCTCCAGCGATCAAACACCCTTTTAGTGAAGAACCTTTTCCTAATGTCCAGTTACTTCCCCTGTCACAGGTACATTTACTTTCTTTATGCTTTATTGCTGGTCACCTCCCTCTCTACTGGCCCTATTAAGGCACTTGTGGACTGTTATGAGGGCACCCCCCAGCCTTCTTTTCTCCAAGCTAAACAACACTTGTGACCTCAGTCACTTCGCCAGTTCACCTTCGCCCTTGAGACCCTTCACTACTTTGGTCTCCATCCTCTAGACACATGCTGGTAGTTTTATGTCCTTCTTATACTGATGTGCCCAAACTGCACACAAGAAACTGAAGGTGGGGCTGCACCAGTGCAGTGTCCAGTGGGACAATCAATTCTCTTGCCCAGCTAGCCTTGCTGTGTACTTCATGCACCCCAGGGCACAACTGGCCCTTTGCAGTGCCCGTGCACACAGGTGACTCCAATCTGCCATCAGTCCAAACCCAGGCATCTCTTTCTGCAGGGCTACTCTGGTGCTTTGCATTCTCCAGTGTGTGCATATAACCATGATTACCCCACCGCAGGTGAAGAATCCTGTGTCTGGTCTTGTTGAATCTCATTCAGTTTGTGGTTGGCCAGCTCTCTTGTCTATCCAGATCTCTGTAGGTAAGGCCCCTCCACCCTTACGGAGTCCATAGCTCAGCCTAGTTTATTAATACACATTTGGTTCCTGCATCCATTTATAAAAAACATTCGTGTTTTTTTTCCAGCTACACAGCGTTTATCACAGTTATCCAGGCGGTAGCTGCACCAAGCATGGCTGCTCTACGAGCCCCTCCATCCCCTGAGTAGCGGGGAATTTTCCACATCATCGGAAGGGTTGCGGGGCTGAGGTGGAATTTTAGTGGCCAAAATCGTAAATCGAGAGCCAGCTACAAAATCTAACCACGCCCAACGTGGGGCTCGAACCCACGACCCTGGGATTAAGAGTCCCATGCTCTACCGACTGAGCTAGCCGGGCGCCCTGTCTGTGTGTTTTCCACGTGCCCTCCAGGATGCGTCGCGGTGATGTCAGCGCCCCTTCGAGCCACCCCGTTGTAGGCGGGCCTAGTTGGTTTGTGTGGAAGCCAATAGGAGTGCGTGTTGTTGGGTGGTGAGAAGTAGGAGCGAGGCTGGGCGGGAGGGGGCGTTGTATCCGGCTGTGTTTGTGTGCTGCCGCCATGAGCTCCATCGGCACCGGGGTGAGTGCGGCCTCTGCGCCCGGCGTGCGCAGACGGCAGCGCGGCCACCCGTTCCGGTCCAGCGCTGGCAGGGAGTGCCGCTTCGTGTTGGCGGCGAGCGGGGTCTGGCTCGGGGCGAGCAGCCGTCTTCTGCACTCGGCCCCGCCGGCTAGCGCGGCAGCCGCGGGGCGCGGGCGGCCTCGCCGCGGTGGGGTTCGGGCAGGAGCCGCTGCTGAGTCACTGCGGTTCATTACCCAGGACCTGGTCCCTGGGTAGGGGGTTTGTGCCATCAGCGGCCTGATCCGGGCGGGGATCGGGTCGGGCGGTGGGAGGGTGAAGCCGGCCCGGAAGGGTCTGCCGCCGCTGGGACAGTCTCGGGGCTGAGCCTGTTCTGCGGGCGGGGAGCGGCCGCGGAGGGGCCGCTTTTACGACACGGGGTCCCCGTGGGCTGGTAGAGTCCTGACGGAGCCGCCTTGGTGACCCTCGGGCCAGCTCTTGGCTGCTACCTGCGAGTGCCGCTGCGGAGGCGCAGCGTCCTGTCGCTACCTAGCACTGGTGCGGGTGATTGTGGTGTGTGTGAAGCTGGATGCCTGATGCAGTTCGGTGGCATTGCTTTTGGTTCTTCCTGCATTGTCTTCCTGCATTACTTCCTGCATTGTCTGGCCTTTGGTCCCGACCCATAGCTCTGTCCTCCCACAGTTCTTGGCTGGGGAGTGAGCCACCCTCCTGTGCAGAAGAGACTTCAACATTTCAGATGTATTCCTGTTAACAAACGTCTACGATTTCAGAACTTACAAGATAAATTCAAAGGCACACAGAAGGTTTCCTTAGGTTTTAAGTATTGTTTAATTTATGGTGATTTCAGGCGTGTGCAACGTAATGGGGTTTGAGGCGGGGGTATATCCAGCATTGATGCAGTGACTTGTAGTTAGCGTTTACTCGCTGTTCATGCGTTTGATGTAAGGGGGCAGTCTGCTTCCGGTGCTTCATAACCATTGTCATGCAGGTGACATTGCGTTATTTAGCAAATAGACTTATGAAAATACTGGGATATAATGTGTTTGGGTTGTTTTTTTTTTTTCTGAGGAGTGTGTTTTCTTCTTCAGTATGACCTGTCAGCTTCCACGTTTTCTCCAGATGGCAGAGTGTTTCAGGTTGAATAC
The DNA here is from genome assembly GCA_002631895.1 of Agapornis roseicollis. NCBI lineage: Eukaryota > Metazoa > Chordata > Aves > Psittaciformes > Psittacidae > Agapornis > Agapornis roseicollis. The sequence continues at coordinate 279,328 of NDXB01013649.1, forward strand.
GCTATGAAGGCTGTGGAGAATAGTAGGTAAGATACAAATATCTGCCTCTCTCTCTGTTTGCTGGCTTCACTTAAAGTGGAGCTATTGGAGTAGACAAACATAACGATATTGCAGATGTGGCTAGAATTAGTGCTGAACAATTGTGTCCCTGGGTTCATTTTAGGAGAGCCTTCAGATTAAGTGTAAAATTAGTATAATCTCTTTTGCTTGCTAGAAATCATTTTTTATGCTTGGTAGGAATCGCTTTTGCTTTGCTAGAAACAGATATGGTGGGGAGAATGTGCAGGAAGGCAATAAACTTATGTATGCTAAAGGCAATGAAAAATGTATGCTTGGGGCAAAATCTGATTGCAGGCCTTATTGTCAGTAAGGTGCTTAGCTGATACAGTAGTACTTTTTTTTTAATCCATAAAAAATCATTCTATGGATGTGAATTGCACTGAAAAACTAACATGCTCAGGGCCTTGTAAACTCATAACAGCTTTATATGTATTCCTCAAGAAACAGGACATCTTCGCTTCTCTGTGAGTCTCTCTTTTCCTTCAAGTATATGCAAAGGAGTGCTGTAAAGTGAAATATCCAGCTAAGCTGTGGTGGCAGTGAAATGAGGAATCAGGAAGGCATGGGCTACATCCATCCAGGTGTCTGGTTGGAGCCACATAAGGGTTAGTGAAGTATTTCTTGTATGCCATGGTGGGTAATTTATGCCCAATGATGCACTTCTTGAGAGTTAGGGAAAGAGTTGACACATCTTCTAGATACAGTGAATTTACTAAAAGGAGAGGTTAAACAGCCTGTGGTTTTCATACCAGTATCATTCAGATCGATGATCAGTAGCTATGCAGTCATGCCAAACAATGCCACCACCACATATAGTTCAAAACTATTTGGATAGGGACTTCTGGCAGCCCCTCCTTCTTTGTTTTAGAGAATGTTTGTAGATTTAGTGAGCTTTAGCTCCCCTCCAACCCCTGCTTGTATTTTGTTAATTCTCTGTTACGTATTCCTCACCACAGTTCTGTGTGAGACACTTAAATTTATCTTTGTCTTTCAGCACAGCAATTGGGATAAGATGCAAAGATGGTGTTGTCTTTGGAGTAGAAAAACTAGTTCTGTCCAAGCTTTATGAAGAGGGTTCCAATAAACGCCTGTTTAATGTCGATCGACATGTTGGTATGGTAAGGTGCTATTTAATTTTATTTTTTCATCAGTTGAAGGGGATCACCCTCAAAAGTAGTAAATCTGTGGAGTATCAGTAAATAGATTCAGAAAGTAATGTTTCTGTGTACAGTGTCAAAAATGCCAGTGGATTTATTTACCATTTTTTGTAATTTATTCTTGATTGCACATATATATAAAATCCAAATGTAAAATGGAAGATTACACATATTTTGAGACTGGTTTTAATTATTTTAGAATGCTTTTCAGCATTCCAGTTGTTTAACCTTGACTGTAAATACAAACACAGGTTTTAAAGTGCTACTTTTTTACACAGCTAACAAGGTGTGTTACAGAGAGAAAACGCTGTGTATGAGATTTTCTTCTCAACAGTGTGGAAGTTGGCTGAATTCTCTAAAGTCCAGTGTATGGGTTGCTGGCTGATCCATAACAGTGATGTCAGGATGATACCAAGTAATGGTCACTGTGTGGCAAAAATGCCTGAAACTATCTGTTGAATATGTATTACTTGAAAGAATAGTGATTGTTTGGGTTAGTATAGTTGTGTTTGAGTTAGTATAGTTACAGCAAATCGTCAGACGCTATTTAACTTGAAAATAATTTTGTATTCTGTATTAATATATATTCATATTGACAAGTTTTGAGCTTCTAAGAGATGGATAGTTTGAGTGAATTTACTTGTAGTACTTCATAGAGTTCGGTAAAGATCTTGGTTACGCTGCATAATTAGACTTTTGTCCATGAATTTTATTCTGTTTCTGCAAGGTTTGGCCTACTTAATGCCAATTCTCATTTCAGGCAGTAGCAGGACTTTTGGCAGATGCTCGTTCTTTGGCAGACATAGCTAGAGATGAGGCTTCTAACTTTAGATCTAACTATGGTTACGATATTCCACTGAAGGTAAGAAATTGGCTTTTTTGGCTTTCTTAAGTCTTGACACAGATAATGAAATTTCATTACTTCATGTTCACTTATTTCTGAAAAAAGGGTTTTCAATGTTTTTCCTTCTTTTGNCAAGGTCTGTTTGGCCTACTTAATGCCAATTCTCATTTCAGGCAGTAGCAGGACTTTTGGCAGATGCTCGTTCTTTGGCAGACATAGCTAGAGATGAGGCTTCTAACTTTAGATCTAACTATGGTTACGATATTCCACTGAAGGTAAGAAATTGGCTTTTTTGGCTTTCTTAAGTCTTGACACAGATAATGAAATTTCATTACTTCATGTTCACTTATTTCTGAAAAAAGGGTTTTCAATGTTTTTCCTTCTTTTGCTTAGCATCTTGCAGACAGAGTGGCTATGTATGTGCATGCATACACACTTTACAGCGCTGTCAGACCTTTTGGTTGTAGGTAAGTCTTTCAGACTTATGCTATCTGTAAGTATATTTTATTTTGCAGTTGCTGGAACTACTTCAGTTGTCTGAGGTCTTTTATTTTTTTTTACTTGGAATTAGTAACCTACCATTCATCTTGTAAACAGATTCCATTTCCCTTCCTTTGTGCGTGTAAAACCTTAATTAAAGAACACAGATTTGCATAGCAATTTGCCAGGCTTCTGTATAGATTGCCAGTTTGTCCCTAAATTTTAAAGTTGAAAAGTTGGTACTACTAAGCCCATGACAGTGACGAAAGCAGAACTTCCCTCTGCAATCATCCTGCTTGTCCTGATGTAAAAGAGTAACTTACAGCTACTATGCAGTTCTAATACAAAGGGACTAATAAACTGTGATCTGCTGTCTAGTTACAGATAGTAAAAGGTTTCTGGCAACATGCAGGTGCTTGGCTGTCATGTTAACACTAAACTGTTCAGACAAAATGCTTAGTAGAAAGTAGTAGGTCAGTTGGAGTTTTGCTCCTGGAAGAATGTAGGAAACCTGAGTTGGTGTAGTCTCTCTAATTCTGTGCTTGTTGATAGAAGAAATGTTTCTAATTTCACTTTTCTCCTCCAGCTTTATGTTGGGGTCCTATGATAGTGATGATGGTGCGCAACTGTACATGATTGATCCATCAGGAGTTTCATATGTGAGTGTGTCAAAAATATTTCCATCTTGGCATAAGTTCCCATTTTAAAAGTTCCTAGTTAGGAAAAATAGTAAGTTTTGTTCCAAAAGAGCTTACAGGTTTGGTTTTTTTTCTTTTTACCTGGGCAGATCTCTGATGAATCATTGCTCAAAATGAACAGAGCTGGTTTTTGCTTGCTTGCATGTCCTTATTAAACACACATTGTGTATTTCTTAGAAGTATAGTCTCTGAGAAATCAGTTTTGAATCTTGCCTCTCAAATTCATGAGTTTATTCCCCCCAGCTGTAGCTGATAAGTCCCAAGCAGTGCCCCAAAAGGGCAAGTGTTGTAGTAATACCCTGTTCACCAAATATTTTGGGTAAGAGAAAGCTTTGGCCAGGCGGAGGCTGCTGTTACTCTTGACGCTGGCTGCTACACCAAAAAGTCAAATCAAAGTGGATAGCAGTTATAGATTGTTGTGAGTGCTGCCTCTGCAGCTGTGTATTACACAGGACGATACATATTTCTACTGTTCTGTTGATTTTTTTAATTGTCTTTCAGTATATCCAATACCACAGCTGTTGAGGGGAATATAAGTGCTTAATTTTTATGTGCTTACACTTCAGTATACTTTCATAGTAGGCAGGAGTTACTTGTTTTGTTTTGGGGTTTTCTTGCTCCTGTAGAACTACCTGTTGCAACAAATTGGGTGTTTCTGTCTGGGAACTACTGAGCACCTTTCAATCAACAGTACTTAATCTACTACTTGGGTTCTACTCAACAACTTGGGAAAGTTTACTGTGTATTAGCTCCTCGCTGTATGAGTAGGGTGGAGGCTGTCATATGCTAAGTGACAGTTAGAACTGTAGAAGGCTTCATATTTAATTAATTTTGCCTGTTTTCTTTTTTTCTATAGGGTTATTGGGGGTGTGCCATTGGTAAAGCCAGGCAAGCTGCAAAAACAGAGATAGAAAAACTTCAGGTATGACGTTACAGTTTTGTTGTGCTGTTTCAAGACAGATATTCCTAGCATACTATGTTAACTTTTTGGATGCCTAAAACATATAAAATACAGGAGGAGCAGATGGAATATTTCTTTGTACATTTTAGGACATAGCTTAGCCTCTATAATAGCAGTATTCTTCAAGTCTTGTCCTTGGGCAATAAGTAGGCTGTAGGGAGTACACATGCTTAAAACAGGAAGCATAAACATACACTCCCGTGCATGCCAGCAAGCAAAGTAATTAAGTGAATATAAGAGTGTGTTCATTCTGTGTGAAAACCTTTGGGCAGCATTGTACAGGGTCGATCTATTTTTTCCAAAGGTGATGATCCTGTGGTTTAAAAAGTTACAAAAAGCTGGGGCTTGTTAAAGACAGTGAGTGGAACTGCACAATGCTGAGCCACTGGAATATTACAACTCTGAAAATGTAATGGAAAAAATAAAATCCTTGCCAGGTCAGACAATGTCTCCCAGCTGGCTAGTGTTGAGGTACTGTCTTCTTTTCAAAAGATCTGTCAGCTTGTTGCTGCTGACTGTAATGTACCTTTTAAAACATCTTTACATGTCTGATGAAAGACTGTAGTGCTGTGAACAGTAGAAAGAGTATAACTGTATGGCACACCATTATCGATACCAAAAGAGCTGTTTCTGTTCAGCATTTCGTGCTTGCACAATATTATAACCTGTCAGGGGTCAGTGGTTACAGGGAGGTTCTGTGAGTGCACAACGCTCTGAAGGAGCGTGCAAACAGCTGGCTGTGTAAAAGTAGTCTCTGGAGAGAAGACTACTGAAAGGTATTCATATGTGCCTTAAGCTGATTTAGAACTGTGTTAGAATCCTGACAGATTTGTGTCTTCCTCATGTGTTTCCATGTCTGACACCCTTGGAATGGGACAAAATCCCACTCCTGATCTGACTGATGTAATTCTTATTTGATACTCTGCTAGCATCTTATTTATAGATTTGGTCTACAAAAGTCCATCAAAACAGTTTCTGGAGAGGTTCAGAATTCATACGGTTGTTAAACTTTTAAAAATGGTCTGGTTATGGTGCAGTAGCATCATAGCTGAAAAATAACAGGAAACATTAGTGTTCTTAGACTTGATTTATTCAGTTTTGAATCTGGTCAGATGCTTGAATACCAAATTAAAAGAAAGAAGCCTGCAAGATCATCTGATCTTGATACTGGAATTTTGGCATCTGGGAAATCATAATTTGAATTTGTGTGTGTGCAGATTGGCAGAAAAGTAGTGGAATGTTGGGTGACATACAATCTACCCAAAAGATTATTTTCTGTGCAGTGCTGGGATTTTTGAAAACCTCTTTTACTGACTGATTTCTGTACAGCTGACAAGTATGTGCATAGTTTGAACTTTACAGTAGAGCCTGTAAAACCTAGTATGTATGGACATTGGTGTACCATGTGGCCTAACTGCACTGACTTACTTGATGGGTTGTTTGCAGAATGTCTTCAGTAATGCGTATGATCTTGTGACAGCAGTGTGAAGCGAGTCCAGTGTTGCATGGTGGTGCTTTTTGTTAATTCAGACTGGGTGGGTTTCCAGCTCAGAATTAATTTTGATGAGATGAATTTGTCAAAACTAAAATGGGAAAAAGAAGTATAAAAGCTGTTGTGGGAGATGCTGCCTACAGCAGCCTGTCCACGTAAGATATCTTCCTGGGGAAGAGATGACTACAGGCAAAAAGTAAGAGACAAGCAGGTAGTCAGAACTTTATGTCCACTTATAGAACTGCTCTGCAGTACCTGTGTCTGGAAGGGGACACAGTGTGCCAAATCCTCATGTGTAGCTGAGGGTGCAAGCAGAAAACACTGCACTGATCACATCTGTTGCATTGTATGTGAGTATCTGGTATCTTCAGCTGTGGTAAAACTTGTGGTCCTGTGGAGAGTACTTCTACAGTGCTTCCCATGTAGCTTTGATGCTATGTACAAATTTTTTGACACATACAGATGTGTGTATATATATATATATACATATATATATAATTGTAGTTAACTCTTTTGATAAACTGTTAACAGTGTTTACTCTTAATTGTCTGCTAAATTAACATACCTGGGATGGGAAATGGGTAATGGCAAAAAATCAGTTTACTTCTGTCCTATAAATATTTGTGACAGTAGCAGACTTTTGGGTTTTCCTATCTGACTACCAACTTTATATGTATTGATACATGTATTAATTTAAATGTGTGACACAAGTTATATTTGTACATAGCAGCCAGTGCTGTCTGCTGTGGACTGAGCATCACAAATGAAAGGGCTGGGGCAGTGGGTCTCTGCTTAGGAAATTTCTTGGGATGGGACTGTGATGTCTGTCTGAGCAAGCAACGGGCACTTCTGGCCAGAACATGAACAAAAGACTGTTTTAATTCCTTCACTGGTGTCTCAAAACTAGCTTCCACCCTATGGTTTTGAAAACGCTCAGGAATTGGAAGAGATGGTAAACTGCATTAATGAAATATAGAATATATTGCTACTTCATAGTCCAGAAGAGTTGACTGGCAAGACATGTGACCTACAAAGCAACTGTATTATGTCATGGGAATTGTCATGAGGCCGTTGTGATTAACTGTGAAACTGTCGAAAGATACTGACAGAACAGTGAGAAACTGTAAGAGATGCTGATGCCTTGCTCAGGCACACAGCTCTTTAACACTGGAACAATATTCTCCATTTGGGATGTTACTTACAAGTCAAAATTGCTTGCATAAGATGTTGGTAAGACCGAAAGTATTGCTATATTGCTATACCACCTAGAAAGGGTATAAATATTCTATATGAAAATAGGATGCCTCCCCCATATTGTACATATGGTTATTTTGTCAGCTGATCACAAAGCAGCAAACAAGAAGTCACGCTTTTACGGTGCTAGGGTCATCTGTTCTCAGGTTTCCAGCTGGGGAAGTTTCCAATAACAATTTTCCACAGAATCTTTCAGTTGTAAAATTCTTCACTGTAAGCATGACTTGCATATAGCAGGCTGGAAGATGCACTGTAGAGAATAAATGTAGTTACAGTCTTGCCATTTCTATCCCTACTGAATAGTTAAGCTCATTAGGTATGTGTACAGCCATGTGTATTCTGGCATTTTGAAAATGGAAACTAGTATATTTTCTCAAGCTGTGTATTTTTTGCCTACAGATGAAGGAAATGACCTGTCGTGATGTTGTTAAAGAGGTTGCGAAAATGTAAGTCTCCAACCTGTTTTTCCAACTCTACAGCAGTCTCTACTGGTGAGCTTGTGATGGTTTCAAACTGAAGCTATTCTTTTTCAGTTGGATATCAGGTTTTATTTGTACTAGATGAGTGCTCATCCTGACTGTAGTATCTGCTGCTATTAATATTTTCTTGTGAGAGGGGAGTATTGAAAATGCTGAAGGATATGAAAAATATGCCTTTTGATCTCATCTGCTACTTACCAGTCGAAGCAGTGGATTGAAGGTTAAACTGAATAGTCACTGATTTTTAAAACACATATACCAGGTGACAGATGGGGGGGTAATTCCTTGGTGTCCTGATTCTGAACTGAGTTGTACACTTTATTATGCAGACTGAACAATGAACTGATGCTTCAGAGATTAAGTAGTGGTTCAGAAGTAAAGCTGAGGACCTGGATCCAGCCTTCCTGTTTGCCCAAAAAAAGACTTGAGTGCTTAGGAAAGCAGCAGAGTTAAACTCCTTGTTTAAAGATGTGTCTAGGGTATAGCTGGTCTCATTTAAATGATAAAGCTTGATACCACATGAAAAGACTGGATATACTTTGCTATTTATTGGTGCAATTTAGGACAACTCTTCAGTGATATAATTGCCTGTAGTCACTCACACTATTTCATGAACTCTGTGTGAGGATAGTGTGCTTACAGAGGAAAAAAAGGTACAACTCACTGACTTGTGTTAATGAGGGAAGGCTTTCTTCTTGGTAGAACATGAGTTGACCAGTAGTAAAAGTCTGGAAAATAGTCTGAGAATTAGTATCTCTTCAAACAGATGCAAGTATCCTTTCAGCTATCTACAATACTTCATTTTAATGCACATATTCTGTGCATGTCACAAATACAGTAATCTGCAGCTGGAAAAATTTAATCTCCAGAATTTCAGGGCTTAAAAGGAAATAATAAATATGCTTCTGTCGTTGGTGTTGCAGCATGCAAGTTTATTCTGAATTTTGTTCCTGGGATTGTCCTGGCAGCAGCTAGAAGAAAGAATTCGGGGGTTCTCTGTTATTAAAACCTGACAAGGACCTCAATGCAGTCCTAAAGTGTCACAGATTTTCAAGTAATGAAAAGACCTCTGTTCTTTAGTTCTCCTTCAGCTCAAAACTTAACAGCAGCTCTAGACATAGTTCTGGTTTTCAGCTCAAATTAAGCTCCTTAGTAGGATTTAGTATGATAGCAAGGAATTTAATAATTTTAACCCTAATACACTAACCAGTCCAAAGTAATTACTTCTTCAAGAGCTTGTAATGGTATGCTTTGGTGGAAAAAGCCTATAACCAGCTGAACACATAGGAAAGGCATATAGATGATCTTGGGGCAACAGTCAGTAAGCCTAGCCTAGCAGTGACACAAAGATGGTAGAAGAACATAAACATATAGTGGTATTTCTCTGGACACCAATGTTACCTTTGTTCTTTCTATTTGTCTCACAATACTTTTATTAAACTTTAATTGGAGGTACTTAGCATGGTGCTCAAGGTATCCTTCCTTGCTCTACTAGCTCTGAGCTTTCTTTGTTGGCTAGAAATAGGTGGTATTTTTCAGTTTTTGACTTACTAAGATTTTTGGAAACAAACTAAAGGAATACAGCCTTCTCAGCAGGTGAACCCACAGGTTACTGTAAATTCTGCTAATTCTGCTAATGTCTCAATTTGGGATTATAATTTGATTACATGTTCACTTTCTGAGGACTGAATACTATGATGCAGTCTTAGAAAGGTTATTATTTAACATTTTTATCTCTCAGGGTAAAAAATGATTTTACTAGTCTGGATGTGTGTGGTGTAATACCACTTGCAGTTTAAATTCTGATTACTGTCATGTCTGCCATAAGCATGGCAGTCTGTACAGAGATTTAGGCACAGGCTTTCAATCAGATGTAGGGTATTTACAGTGTAGGGATTTAGTCTTCAGTGTAAACTGAAATAAGATTTATAGGAGAAATACAGGGCACTTCTAGCTATAGTATAACTAACTAGCTGAGACAGACAATGATGACATAGCCTTGGTTCTGCAGTATTTGAATTTCAATGTTTGTTGTAATTAGGGAGACTTGAACATCTCAACCTGCATCTTAGCTGTAATTATTTAATACATCGCTATACTAGCAGTGTAAGCATGGAACATTCTGCAGTGGTTTTTGTGTATGTGTGGGCAGGGGAGAAAACATGGGGAGAGCTACTTAACCATAAATGCTTGAACAGAAGACATCTGTTAAAGGAAGGAAGTATTCTTAGCCTATTGATCAGTCTGTTCTAATCTGTACTTTGTCTGTTCCTTCCAGAATCTACATAGTTCACGATGAAGTAAAGGATAAAGCTTTTGAGCTGGAACTCAGCTGGGTTGGAGAAAGTAATGCATTTCTGTAATTTCTATAAACACTGTAGAAAACTTACTACTTTCTATAACTAAAACATTGCTTCTTAAATTTATCCTTTCATGTCAAGGTCTTTGTGTGAATTCTGCTTAAGATGTACTCTCTTTATTGGCAGTAACCAATGGAAAACATGAAATTGTTCCAAAGGATATCAAGGAAGAAGCAGAAAAATATGCTAAGGTAAGGTCTGACTTCTGTGTTGTCTCAGTGCTTCACTTCACAAACAAGTCTAGAGTGGAGGGAGCCTATTGAAGGCTGAGCTTCCACAGTTGCAATGACTGGAAAACATATAGTTGAAATTCAGCATTAGCTGATAGTATTCTGAAGGGACAGTAGTGAAGTTTACAGTGTAATCCAGGGATAGTTCTTACTCTCAGAAATTGTAATTCAGCAGGCTTGCACAGGTGGCATGTTTCTCCTTCAAAAGTAAATTACTAACTCTTCAACAGCAGTATAAGTGTGTAGGAGAGGTAGTAAGCCATGCAGCCTAGAACAGTTTTTATAGATAACCAGCTGGGGAAATTTAGATTTCCAGCATTTAGCAGCTTTGATTTTGTTCTAAAAGTAATGATGGTGCTCAGTATCACCATCTGAAAGTATGAACTAACCTGCTGAATACAAGGCTTTGGGCACATTGAGAATATTTTGAGGCTACAGCAAAACTCACTGCATAACAGTTGTATAATTCAGCCTGCATTAAGTGGTTTTTAATTAAAATTATTTTTTTTTTTTAAAACAGGAATCTTTGAAAGAGGAAGATGAATCAGACGATGACAATATGTAACACATTGGTACTTCGTGACAAGATCAACTTTTTTTAACTTACAGAAGGTTTGTTTATAATGTATTAAGCATGGGATCTTATTATGTACTTGTTGGAGGAAACCGAGTGACCAACTTGCACTAATAAATTTTCCATTTCACTATCTGTTAGCTTTTATTTCAAAAGAATATAGGCCAGCATCATCAAGAAGCAACTGTACTCTACATCAAAACAGACATTAGGAAGGAAAGGCATTGTCAGGCTTGTGCTGCTCCTTGTTGTACAGCACTCTCAGCCAGGCTGCATAGAAATTTGAAAAGCCTTGTGTTTATATGGTATATAAAAACTAGTACTTTGTCATTCCTTGGTTAACCAGTATTACAACTTGCAGTCCATTCATAGCCACAGCATGTGATGAGAACATGCCTAACTGTTTAAAATAAGGNCAGCCAGGCTAGGTACAAAAAACCAGTCTGCATAGAAATTTGAAAAGCCTTGTGTTTATATGGTATATAAAAACTAGTACTTTGTCATTCCTTGGTTAACCAGTATTACAACTTGCAGTCCATTCATAGCCACAGCATGTGATGAGAACATGCCTAACTGTTTAAAATAAGGCTTCTGTTAAGTTCTAAAGCTGTGAGCTCTATTAAGCACTGTAACCGGAGTTAAATTTTCTCTCTAAACAGCTTCATTCACCTGTAGTTTCTTAAATCACTTATGAGTCAGTTTTATCAATTGTTGACCTTCCCAAAGTTAAACAAGCTTTCCTCCTTTCTTTTCCCACTTCCTAGAAAAAAAAGACTGTCTGTTCTGGTAACTTCAAAGTCTTGAGAGACAAGGTAACACTGTTCCATTCACCACCTAAAACTCAGTTAAAATTGAAAATTTATTTGTACATGCAGTTAAATTCTAATGGTCATCTTAATATAGAATGCATCCTTTTCTAGTAAATCCAACTCCTCAGCTTTAGTACCACAGCCCAGTTGTTCTAAAAAGAAAAGCTTTTCCTTACAAGTTAATTTTTATACAGCTTTTTTTCCTTTTTAAAAAATACCTGGCCTTCAACAGTCTCCTTTTTAATGGGGTTACAAGATAGGGGTTCTACTTTTTGTGACAAGGAAAAGTCAGTAGAGATAAATGGGTCTGTTGTGATACTTAAGGACTGTCTCAGGCTTAAGCCTTAGGTGGAGTCCAGGTACCTGAACTCTTGCTTGTCCAGCCAGGAGTAATGTTTGAAGGCTGCTGGAACTCTTGATCTGGCCTGCCTGAGCCAGCATTAATCATGAGCATGACCAACAGCTTCCTTCAGTGCCTCCTCCTGAGGCAACAGTACTGTTGTTACACTGAGTCAGCCTTTACTTCTGTGTTGCATTTCTCCAAACTAAATTTACTACTGAAGCTTACTGCTCATTCAGCTGTTTGATTCTCTAGCAAGTGCCAGTCAGGAAACTAATCAGCACTCTAAAGCATTAGGTCAGGGCTGATCTTCCACTCACTGTGTATGATAGTAGAGAATCTATTCAATTCTCTTTACTTTGACTTTGTCAGCAGCATTTTAAGTACAGAATAAAGTGCTAAATGGAAATGAAAAGCCATCCTCATGTGTGGCTACACACATCCATCCACTCCTTTCAGTAACAGCCATTCAGAATTAGGAACAGGAAGTATAACAGTATAACAACACTTACTAAGTCACTTTTCAGTGAGAACAAGATCAGTTGTGTGTAATTTGCAAGATAAAGTAGAAGGAAAATGTTCCCCAATATGTGAAGAGATAGGTAGGAACAGAGCCACCTACTTCCTTACTCAAAATTTCCAAATAGCTGCTTTCTAGAACATGACTAACTGAAAAATCTCCTTTAAAGAGCCATGCTCTTTACCTTTTTACAAGCAAAAAGTCCAATGAGAAGCAATTCAAGAGTATTTATGTATAAAGTTCTGCACAGCAGTCTTGCCTGTCATGACAACATTTAGTTAAACATTACGAAGGTGATTATTACTGTCATGTTCTTTCCCAAATTAAAATCACTTAAGTTATCAGAATACAGGTTCAACCTGGTTATGAGAATTGACCTATGGTAAGGAAAACTGATGCTTCCATTTCCATTGACTGCAGATGGGGAAAGAGGAAAAAAGTGAGCATTAGAAGACAGGAAAAAAATCTGAAACAGGCTTCTATTTGATCTGAAGTATTGCTACCTTTAACAGTCAGGCCCAGGGACCATTAGAATAGGTATCTAATCAGGACTGTCATCAGTAAAACTGCTGCAAACTCTCTATTAGTTATTTTTTGCAGCTTCAACCTAGTTACAGCTCCAGTTGGGATAACCAATGAGACTGTGACATTGCACTGCATTAACAAGTAACTTACTCATTTGAAGCTAGTTACTTAAGAATGTTTAATTACTCTTGTGCAGTAGCCATAATATTTCACCATTTTAGTTCACACTTGATAGGCTAAATGCCACCTTTAATGAATTTTGCTACTGAAAATTAATACTTATTTGTTGCTGTGTCAAATGGTAGAATTTGAGCAGGGGAAGGATCTTCCATAAGGAAGGCAGTGACTACCCATGGCAGCACTGACCACAAAGATTTAAAAATGCAGTGGGACAGCACAGCATCATTAAACTTTGATTTAATGTTGAAGACCATGGAGCTGTCTGAGGCAAATCACTTTGTGAAAGCTAAGCTCCAGAAGGGCTCAAGATGGATCAGAGGACTAGATGTGTCACAGAACTGAGCTGTATTGTAGATGGTCCCTTATGGTCCAGGCTTAAGTGGTAGCTGGGGGAAGAGTTTGATTTAAGCCCAGAGAACAACAACTGATCCGGTAACTAAGACAAAGATTTGAAAGCTTCCTGCAGTCGGTATCCTGTAGCTTCAGTTCAGGGCTATGTCTGCAGAAAGTATGTAAGGTCCGAGCCTGTAGAACTGAAGCTCTAAAAGAGCTGTTCCTTGTGGATATCATCCGTTGGGATATCACATGTGCCAAACTTAAATCCTACTACTTTTGAGTAAGCTCACTCTGAGAGCACTTGAGTCTTGTGACATGCCATAAGTCATTACAGAAGTAAGACTTGGATCCCCTTCCCTGAAATTAAAATTAGCTTTTATAATTGGCTTGAAAATGGTGAGCTGTAACTTAAGTGTAACACTGATACGTGAAAATGCACTGCAAGGCTAACAAATGGGCAGGGTAAAAGTTTCTGTATTGGAGATTTGAACAAGAGGCAATTCTAAACAGTCTCATTTTGACTGTTTCTGCCCAAAGCACTGGGAAGTTTCAGTTCTAAAGATATAAAAAACCCCCCATAATTAGCCAATACCAAACACCACTTCTTGCTTGAGGCTTCCTTCACAAGTAATCTTAGTCCAGACTCTGGCCATTTATGGAAATCCATAAGAGCAGAAAGTCAAGTACCCACTTGGAATTCATAACTGTAATTCTTGCTATGCTGAACACTTAAAACTCTGAGCTTAAATGGTTTATTCTGCTGCTTAAAACCCAAAGCACATATTTCAACAGAACACCAGAAATTAAGACTGCACAGACCAACTCATCTCTTAGCTAAAAGTCATCCCCCACCAAGAATTATTTTAGAAATACAGATCCAACGAAGACACGAGTAGGCTGTACTAAGATGCTTCATCTCTACTTTAGTCTCATACATCCACTGACTGTTACTCAGAACCTGGTGAATCACTACTCTGATATTTAATGAGTATTTAATATGTGATATTCTTGTTACAGTTATTTAGTCAGCAAGTCCACATACAGAAGCCTTATTCAAGAGAACTAAGAAAGTGACTGGTTAACTGCAGGTAACAAAAAAAAAAAAAAAGAAAATACAGGTAAAAAAAAAAAAAAAAAGAAAATACAGGTAAAAAAAAAAAAAAAAAGAAAATACAGGTAAAAAAAAAAAAAAAAAGGTTCCAGTATCTAATTACTCACATGTATCTCTGTGGTTGCACCAGGACAGATTTTAGAATATGGGACTGGACTTGCATAGTTCAAAACTTGAGTTTAGGTTAATTTGCACCTGGATAATCAGTTTTCCCTGGTTTTATTACTTTTACATATCCATAAAAATTATTGGTTTGGATAATACCTGCCTTACAAGTGACTAGTACCTCTGATGAAGTTATAGTGAGATTGAATCATTAGAAGCTCACAAAAGTAACCCATATGTAAAATTTCCTATGTGGCAGATATGCACAAGAGTATCTCCAAAAGAAAGATTACTAATCTCTATTTGGTGCTGAATCTCAGAAGGGAAACATTTCAAACAGAATTTGTCTTGGGCAGCTCTGAAGTATGCCAAGCATCGGGTCATTTGTTACCTCCTTCTCATCACCAAAAATAGTTTGATGGCCTAAGGTCAAAAGCCCCACATGCTGAAAGTGTGACTGTCCATATGGGTGCAGTGCTGCTCAGGATGCTATCTGGATAGACAGAGTGAGTCACTGTTAAGGAATAACTACAGAGTTACTATAAGATGCTGTTTTGCAAGTCACTTCCTTCAGATAAAGCCATAACCATAGAAGGGAGCACAAAATAGTGAATTCAGCAATGCATCTTAAGCATTTGTCAGCTGGAAAATAATCATGACCTTAAAGTACAGTTTCAAGATTCTAAAAAGGAAAATAATATTGGTTGTCATGACAATTTTGAGACTGTAATAGCACCAAAAATACAATACAGAGACTGTTCTCTCCCCCTTGTTTTCTTCCTTCAGTTGCTTATGCCTGTAAGAAAAGGACTAGCTTTTCCTCCACCCTTTCAAGTTACATGCAGCAAGGAAGTTACTTAAGAATTGAGAGCTATACTGAGACATCAACAGCTTGTTAACCTTTCATCACAGGTCTTGCTACCTATTATGTTTAATTATACAGATTTACAGAAAACAGGAGGTTGAACAGGTAAGAGTATATGTAGCCGGATTGGTTGTCCAATATATACATTCTAGTATTTGAGAACATGGAATCTACAACCAAGCTCAAATCAGGGCTCCTATTTCCATATGGCCTAAGCAGGCACCATGCCATGCCCTTTCATCTTCAGTATGTTGCTATTAAAGGACTCTGAAACAGTTGTTTAAAAACAGTTCTTGTGAGTTGCTGTGCTGACCAAAGATGGACAATAGAATGAAGCAGGCAGCAGCATCACAGTTTAAACACGTGTGTATAATCATATTCAGGAAAAAAGCAATCCCCTGAAGTGTCCTCTAAAGACAGTATAAAAACTACCCACTGAAAATACTATTTTAAATGACGTGGTATGAGAAGCAAAGTAAGAGTTTTGAAACATGGGATGCCTTATTGCTGCATAAAGTTAGATATGTATCTAGTATATGTATTGTCTACATATCCAAAATACATTTGTTAAGATTCCCATTTCAGAAGATTAACAGTGGGTTCAATTACAGTAAATTCACCCAGATGCTGATACATTCCAATACAAACACACAAAAACCAGAAACCCAACGCAAGTCATACCCAAGTTTTTTGGAAATGAAATTTCTAATTTGCAGGGCTTTTAGAAAAGCAGGAAATCTGCTAATTTCATTATTTTGGGGAAGGACAGAGACCTATTTCAATAGACTATATTAACAGGTGTCAAGAGCAGCAAAGGAAGTGCTAGATGACTTTAACAGAATGCTTACATAAAGCTCAATTTCAGCTCTAATTCTAGGTGTTTCCACAGTCCACAGAGCACACCACCAGAGAGGCTGCTTTTCCCAAACATTTTTCTGCATACAACAGGAGTAGAAACAAATCTGAAATACTGTTTTAGAAGGGCAGAATCAAAATGTAGTTCAACATGGTTCCTGTCAGTCAGTTTAATAAGCAGCCTGTTACTTCCCCCAGCCAAATGCTTGTTTTTCCATTTACAGTAGTTAGTTCTCTGCTGTACTGCTTGCAAAGGCAAGACTGATCCCACCCTAATAAAATACCTTTTATTGAGACAGAATAATTATAAATCTAAGAAATTACATGTATTTTGTTGTTTCAGCATTCTGGATGTCACACATCACAGCTCATTTCAATGGTTCTGTTTACAACCATACTGGTGGAACTAATGGGGTGATGACAGAGCAGCACTGCAGGGGAAAGCATATCCCTGAAGATTCAAACCTCCTGCAAACAATACAGTCTTGTAATTAATCACAGATTAAACATGCATTTACACAGTGTCAGTTGGTCAGCTAACTCCCTGGCCACCTGTAAATTAGCTACCTGTAATAACATCCTCCAAACAATATACACAAATAGAAAGTATCTTTTGAAAAAGGCAGCTAAAAATTTAATCGCTGGCCAAACTGTAGATTCACATTAACAGCAGCTACTTACAGCCAGAAACACATAATTCAAAAGATAGAGGGCATCTATTGAATACTTTAAAACAAGAATCAACCCTGACCAACTGCAGTCTTGTTAGCTGAAGCTGAAAAGTAAGCTAACTGTAAGTGATCAAAGTAATTTGGACAAGCAAAAGCACTAGAAGAAAGGCTGCATAACCATCGCCTTCACAAGTTTTCTTTTGCTGAGCAACCATGACCTGCATAAGTAGAGCCTACTGTTTTGTGCTAGGCTGTGTACTATTAGTGGCACACATTAAACCCCATGGGTTTGCATCAAGTTTTACTTTGTATGTTTGATGTAGATGGGTGGTTACTCAAGCAGTAGTATTTATAAACAAGATTTGACTCTGTTGGGAAGAACACAGGCTATTTGGGGATTCAGATGCATGTTTAAATGTTTTAAACTTACAAAGGTATATTATCACAATAGAAAATTACATACCAGAAAGTAAAAATGGTCTCTTACAACACAGCTCTTAATTCTGTCCAAACATAGAATTACCAAATCAGTCTTAAAAAAAAGGGAGCACTTTATGTTTAGAATTAAGAGATTGCAGAACACATGTGAAGGCACACGCACCCGCTAACAGGCTAGGATGGAAGCACTAGTTACATCAGTTGAGAATTCTAAGCTTTCTTCTGGTGCTAGGCTCCTAATAACACATACCAGTTAATGCATCACTGATTCCTACATACATTTTATAATGTGTGGGATTGTGATTACAATCTGCAGCCACAAAGCACAACAAAGTCTGGACATAAGTTTATTCAGTAAAAATGGGACTGCTTCTCCCTGGACATCTCTGAAGCTGCTAATGAGCTACTATGACAAGCTGAGCATGTAACATCCCTCCCTCCACCACAGATATTTATGGCAGCAAACCCTATCAAATACTTTCATGGTTATTCATACTTAGAAAAGATACTGCTGCAAAACATGCCCATACCAGATTTAAGAAACTAGTACTGAACTTCACTGGACATAATGTACTAATTCAGTCTTCCTAAGGATTGCTAAACTTTGTGTCTTTGTCTCAGATATGAACAACAGCATGCGCTGTTATGTCTGAATAGCTAAATATCCATTTTTCTGAACATGGGGACAGGAATGTGCCAGAGCTGGGAAAATGGTATGTAAGCACTTAGCATTAGCAGGTACTTCTTTGTGTTTCCTTTTTTTATTTTGTTCTCTCTCACACAATATAATAAAGGAACTGATTGCTGGTAGTTAACAGTAAACCACAATTTTCTCCAGGGCTAGGAAAGAAGTTTTGACCTTTCCTTTTTACAAGCCAGAATATTACTTACCAAACTTGTGTTAACTTCACTCCTATAGAGACTTTTTTTGCTTTATATATGCTCACTAAGTACTTCACAACTTCTTACTATACTCTTGCCTGAGCACTTTGCAATCACTTGGATAATAAAGCTTTGTGGGAAGCATACATTTGACCTTGATTTGTACAGAAATGTAGCAGTTCCACACAGACCGAGGTTCTGTACCACAAGGCAGATGTTTGCTCAACCACCACTGGAAAAATGTTGCCTGCTTACTTACAGAAAAGAAATACCAAGGGGAAGAACATTTAAAAGGGGAAGTAAAAAAACCAACCCAAAACCAACCAAAAACCAAACATTTGAGATGAAAATAAAAGAAGCAAAAAGTCTTCTAATGTTTGCAGTCTCTCAGAGGCATTGTATTTTCTTGCATATAAAGTGTTAGAACAAGAATCCGTATTTTCAATATTTCTACAATATTTTAGCTGTGATTATAGGTGTAAATGCAGTATTTCAAGAGCAATATGCGACTATTAAACAGAATTAAAATATTGTACTTAGCCTAGAAATCTCTCATTATTTTGTCTCTTTTCTCAAGGAAGCCACGTGACACACTGAACAGTTTTATTTGGCTGCTATTCTTATGAAGAATACTGTTAAGATACAAACATTCCTATACTTTCCTTTTCCTAACAAGTGCCACATATATGGAAGACTTTAGGCAAAAATTCTGTGCATTCTGCAACTAATACACCAAAGACTATTCTTTTCCTGATTTCTCTACAGCCGTCGCCTAAGCTCTCAAATTACATGAGATGAAAGACCAGTGCCATGATGCTTTTGTGTTAACTGTTTTTAAATTAAGAAGCAGCGTGCTAATTTGCACAAGACCAAGATGCATATCCCCAGGTGAATCTCTTGTACTGCATCTACACAACAGTTGGTACTTAACACATCATGGTACTTAAACATAATACAAGTGCTGCTGCTTTTAACAGTGATGATAAAAATTCTTCTACCTCATATAACATGTCTGTTTAGAGACATCAGATAGAAAAAGGACTATGACCGTTTCATTCCAGAGCTTACCAAGAGTTAACTTTAGGAAGTAAACAGAGTGGCTCACAACAGAAAAGTCTGCTGCTCATCCACTCATTTCAACTGTTTTCCCTATGAGGGATCACACTGAGGGATGGGGCACAGCTGCAGGGATCTAGTATAGCCAAGGCAGTGTTAGGGCTAGTTAACACTGACATACATTCAGGATGCAAAATCACAGTATCATGGCATAACTTATTCCTGAAGTTCATATTCTGATGAAAAGTTACTTTAAAACAAAATTAGACCCTATCCCTGCTTGCCAAACACACCGTGTTTTCATTCCTTTGTATTAGCCATCATCCCCAAGTTGTGTGAGAATGTTTATGCTCTTTGTTGGGCTGCCTAGCTAGGCTTTCTTAGGTGCTTTAAAAACCATGAAAGAACAAGTCACATCTGCTGACCAACTATACAGAAAGAGTCCTTTTGCTCACAATTACTAAATGAATGATGTGCCACAAGCCTCCTAAGCATGCCAGCTGCAACAGATACATCCAGGTGGACAGGATTGTTCTGCTAGAAATCAGAGAAACAAGACTGATGAGTTTTCTCACAAGCTGTTATTTATTGAATGGTACTATACTTCGTACAGAGATACAAATTGTGTTTTAAAGCTCAAAGTCATGGTTTGGCCAATACATTCCACAGGGAGAGTAAAAGTGCACTATCAAAGTGAATTCTTGAAGCTTTGTTGACATTTGAGGTAGATTTAGTATGTTCTAAACATTAATTCCCTCCTCAGTTTATCTACTGCATAAAGTGTAACTATAGCACAGAACCAAATTTTCCTCAGCACTAAATGCCTCAAACCTTTACACACTTCGTATATGCCATTGAGCATTTTTATATTTATAACCCAGATCCAAACACCAGAAGTCTGGAGCTACCCTTCCCCCATATTAGGCATCTCCTGCAGTCAACTCTAAACATGTTCTGCGTACACTGTGCCTTACTAAACCTTTAGAGCTTACTGATACCATACACCACTGCTGACTGAACTCCCTCAAGAGGTGCACTTGCTGCTTTCCAAAGCATTAGATTTACAAAATACAAAAAAAAAAAAACCCACACCTTCAACCCAGAACTTACATGGAAACTACACCTAAACTAACAATCCATGGCTGTCAAATTACCACAAAGGATCTCTGAACTAGACTGACAAGTTGATTTAAATAAACCTAAGGTATGTCTTATAGCTAAGAATGAGCACTGTCAAACAGATACTCATTACTTTGTGGAAAAAGAATGGATCTGCATCACTGTCAACCATGAAGCAAATTTTATATAACTAAAAATGGGGCACTAACGTTAAAAATATATTTAATTATAGACTTCAGTTAGTAGGTTGTATTTAGTAGTATCAAAGCTTGCCTCCCAAGTCCAAATCCTCTTAGAAGCCATTTCACAGGTGTCTTGCAGTATCCTGCCTCGTAAGGCTGTGCCTTCAGAGAACATCCCCACCGTTATGGAAGGACTGGACAAGAATACAGTCCCCTCCAAGCAACCCGAAATGCCCACTAGCACTGGTCTTTCCCTGCTCTTACCGCACCTTCCTGTGACGAGATGATTTCAGGCGCCCAGCAGCAGGCCAGACAGTCACTACAACCACTAGCACCACATGCAGAAGCAACCAGGCAACAACAGGCAGCTGACCCGCCTCCTCGGGCTTCCCTGCAAACGCATCACTGGCAGCAGGAAGCGGTTAACAGCGACGGAGCGACACCCTCCAGTGAGGGAAACGCAGCCACCCGTGTCCCATCCGCACCGGCTGAGGAACGGACTGCACCGCCTGCAGCCCCTACCTGCAGCCCCGACGCTGTTTCTGCTGGGACCCTCAGCAGCGACCACGGCGGACGGGCCCCCACCGGCACCACCGTTTGGTTCCAGCGGGGAGAACGGCGAACGGACGGCAGCTAGCGGTTCCGTGCCTCACCATGCAGCTCAGCAGGCCGGCTCCTCCGTGCCCTCCCAGCGGGCACTGCCGCCGCTTCACTTCCGGGTCCGCTCCTGCGCCATCACCGCCGAGTGGGACGACGGGATGGAGAGCGACGCTGCCGCTGTAGCCCAACACGGGAGCGGACAGCTGGGAAGAAACAAGTCGCAGCCTCCGCGGAGCGCGGGAGCGGGCACCCCGCCGGGCCCGTCACCTCTGCCCGCAGCTCCCCCCCGCCCATCCCCCAGGAGCAACGCCAGCCACTCCTGTTCTCTTCCTCCCGAGGCCTAAAATGGGAAAGAGCGCCGCACAAAATGGCGCCGGGAGACTGACCGCGGCGCATGCGCTCCGCCCGCCGCGGGCAGCCTCCGCAGAGCGCCGCGTCCATCCCCCCTCTCTTGTCCCCGGCCCACCGTGTCTCTAAAAGAAGGCCGGTACCAATCACATCACGCCCTTGTTCTTCCTGTCCGCCGGTCGCGGCCAGTCACCGCGCACAGAGCTACATCCGGATCCAGCGCCTACCAATTACCTGTAGAGGGACGCTGACTTCACTTCAAGTTCTACCAATCAGCTAGCGGTCGGAAGATTCGCCAATCAAAAGTCTTTGTGGCCCTACCTGCTTCGACGACTGGCCAATGCCCTCTGCCAGCCGCCCTGTGACCAATGGGGGTGCTGTCCGTGGTGCCCAATCCGGGCGGGGCAGAGCCCCCAGGGCGTCACGAGGGGACCAATGGGAGCTCAGGCAGGACCGATTCTGCTCAACAGCTTGTTATTGGGCTGGTCGCTGGTGATTCGGTGCGAGCCCGGGTTGGGGGGTGGAGCGGGGCCGCGCTCAGCCGCCACCGCTGCTTACGGGGCTGTCGTCGTCTCGGAGGGGGCCGCGGCGCCGGGACCAGGCCGGGCAGTGTGGGTCTGTCCACTTCGGTCCGAGTTTCCAGGTAGGCGGCAGTGAGGGCGGCGGGCAGCTCGGCAGCCGCAACTCTGTCGCTGTCCCGGGGGAAGGGGCGCGGAGCGGCCCTAGGAACTCTCCCCCTTATCCTTCCCTCCCCCCCTCAACCAGCGCGCCTTTGCACTGTGTGAGGGAGCGCGGCCGCCCGTCGCTCTCTTTCTGACAGGGACTCCTTTCCCTACGGAACTCATCCCCCGTGCCCGATCCGAGCTCTCCGGCCGCCTCCCCGCCACCGTTCTTGGAGCTGCCCCGGCGCTTGGTGGCGGGGACCGCCCGCCCGCCCTCCATCCGCAGCCACTCATCCGCACGGCGCCGGCCCGCCCCCGCTGCACACCTCCCCCCGCTCCCGCCCCAGGCCGGGGGCCGTGGAGTCCCAGCGGCTGGGAGCGCGGCTGGCCGCGGCGGGTGTGCGGGGGGCAGGAGCCAGAAGTGCGGCCAGCCGGCGGGGAGGGGGCAGGGAGGAGGGGCTCGGCGGCGCTTTCCTCCGCGGGCCGCAGAAAGTTGCGAGGGGCGGGGAAGACGGCGGCGGGCCCCCACGGCGGCGAGCTGCTTGTGCGGGGTGGCGGTTTTCCCTCCCGGGCCGAACGCGGTCCACAGTCCCTCCGCTCTGAGGCGCGGAGCGGGAGCAATGGCGACGTGACACACCGAGGGGCCGCCGGGCGGGAAGCGCCTGGCGACGGCTGCGGCCCCGTTCCCTCCGCCGCCCGGCGGGGCTAGGACGCCCGGACGTCGGTTCCTGCCCGCCCGCCGGCGCCGGTCTCCCTCTCAGCCCGGCCTCTCCTCACAGAGAGGGGGACCCGCGCTCTCACGGGTGAACCCTCAGGCGACCCCCCCCCACGCCGCCCCCTCTTGTTTTGCAGTGTTTTCCCGTGTGCTGGCGGGGAGGAGAAGTCTTTGAGCTGGAATCCCTCACATAACCTTTAAAGATGAAGGTAGGCTAACTGCGGAATAGAGAACGGCTCCCTTTCTCTCTTCGCAAACTGCTCTGGCCATTTCGTTTATTAATCGCCGGTTTCGATGTGCAACAGTAGGATATCGCTGTATGGGGTTTCGGTGGATGCTGTATATCCTGTTTCTGCTCTCTAGCTGAGGTGTGGGTGAGAGAAGCTCTTACCATCTTGCAGGAGTATACTGAAAATTCACAACGTCTTTGGGCTTGCTGTCTAAATGCTTCCTATATCAGCAGCCGCTGTTTTTAAGTTTGCAATACCACAGCTTTTGTCCTGCCTTAGCTGTTCCCGTTTCTTTTCCAGTAGAGGCTTAACAATTGCAGTGCAACTTAGAAAAGAGAAAACTTTTTTATGCCTTCAGAGTCGAAGAAATAAAAGTAATTAAAAAAAAGTAGTTAAAACACTAAGAACAGAAAAGTAGTTATTTTATATGCTGTGATTTCCTTGATGCCTTTATAGACATTTTTAACATGGTCATTTTACCTTTGTTTATCAATTGCTGCAAGCACAATAAAGTGAACTATTGAGTAATGAAAGTCCAGATTAAGGAAAATAGAATAAGAAATACTTATCTCTCTTAAAATGCATAAGCAGTTAGGCTTTTATAAGGCATTTCAGGAAACAAAAATACTAGTTAACAGCTGTTTGGAAGATTACAACAAATTTCTGTAGAGTCTCCTTTTAGTTGTCAGGGGTAAAAAAGTCTTGTATGTAGTATATTATAGACTTAATAGTTTAAGTATTGGAATGATAGCAGTCTCGAATGTTTTAAATAATCTGTTACTGGATTGCTGTTAGCTGAGAAAAGTACAACTATGTTTTATATTGCCTTTTTGCAGCTGAAATACTCTCTCTTTATATGTTGTGTAGGAATGACTTAATAGTTGTTCCTGTACATTATTACCTTTTTATAATGGAGATGTTTGAAATATCAGTTTAATACCCTCAAAGATATTTCTGGGAGAGTAATTAGGCTGGCAAAATTGTGGGAAGTGTCATCATCACTGGTAAAACAAAACTTCCTGTAACTTGTTTGTTGGTTTCATTTTCTTTTTTTTTTTTTTTCCCGTTTAAAGAACAGTGTAATTGCAATTACAATTACAGATGATGTTACTCACGTAAAAGTCAATACATCTGAAAGCTTAGTGTNATTTGTAAAACTTTCTTTAACTTTTTTGTTGGTTTTTTTTTTTTTTTTTTTTTTTTTCCCGTTTAAAGAACAGTGTAATTGCAATTCCAAGTACAGATGATGTTACTCACGTAAAAGTCAATACATCTGAAAGCTTAGTGTAAAATTAAATATATAATGATGCAGCTGAAAAGAAAAAAGAACTAAACTTGTTCTTATTTCCTTCTTAATAGGCAGCAGATGAGCCTGCCTACCTGACAGTGGGAACTGATGTCAGTGCCAAGTACCGTGGTGCCTTCTGCGAGGCAAAGATTAAGACAGTGAAAAGGCTTGTGAAAGTCAAGGTACTAGACTGTGGTTGTTGCTGGTTTTATTAAAGCTTTGTGTTGAAAAGACTGTCAGAGAAGATTATCCTAGTCCTGAAGATTTGGAAATGTTCATCACCTCGCTATAGGAATTTAAGAAAACACTAGCATGTTTTTCATATTTTGGTGCGTGGTTTGGGATGTTTTGTTTTTTGTTTGTTTGTTTGTTTTATTTTGGGAGTAGGCTGCAACAAGAATTAATTTTCACATTACCTATCCTTGCTACTTTCCTGATTGCAGTTGTCTTCTGTTTGTCAATGCATCAGTTTCACAGCAATCAGTTTTGATTTTACAAATAGAGGATTATGGCTTTACATGAGTAATAAGAGCAACCTCTTCTTAAGCAGAAATTCCATTTCGTTCCTATTGACATTTTCAGTTTGGTAGCTTAGAACTTAAGAGGCAATGCCAAAATAAATAGTAAGTCAACAGAACAGAAAAAAAAACCGACGGTAACAATTAGTTTCTTAGACCAGGTTTTAGAAATGTCCAGGATAACATCTCTTAAAGTTTTGAGTATCCTGTTGCTTCTAAACCAGCATGCTCTGGCTGTAGCTGAGTTTCTACCTATGCGTGATACTGGCACATAACATTCATTCCCATTTACAGGTGTCACACCAAAACAACAAAAACTGAAAGTCATTATTTTGGTGTTGCAGTACTGTTGTAAGCATTTACCATGGGAAAACAAGAATAAAATACAGTTAAATGAAAGTTAAACATTCAAAGTAAATACAGAAATTGTTGGACTACTTTGTTTTGTCAAAATCGTTGTACTTCCTACTCTCACCTACTGTCCAAAATAGGTAAATAAGTCATTAGTGACTCAAAACCGTTTAACACAGGTGAAATCTTCTTTTAATAACTACACATCTAAGTTTTCATGTGCTTTAATGCTTAGATCAAGTATTACAAGCTATCAGCCTCTTCAATTACACCTATACCTTATATCACTTTATTGGAGTGCTTTACACAAATAGGAAAACAAACAATAAACCCAACCCCAAACAATTTAGATACTGGAGTCTTTTGCCCTGTTCTTAATGAGTACTTTTAGAAATCTGTTATGTCCTTAGAAACCTGTGATAATAAGAAGTTCCATAGGAAGCAGGGTGCTGCCCTTCCTAGTCTGATATCCTTGATTTTGTATCTGTATCTTTGATCTGATAGAGTATTTGAACTGTAAGAGGTGTGAGTTTCTATTTCTCATTAGAATCATATGCTTTATCACTCCATGATAAGATTTGACAGTATATGAGGCTTCTGTGATTTGGTGGAAATTCCTGTCGCTGTATCTCAATTTTATTGTAACAGTTGAAGTTTTAACAAGGCGAGCCTGATATTGTAATTAAGAGCATATAGGCACACCCCGGCACACTTGCCAAAAGT
This sequence comes from Agapornis roseicollis, assembly GCA_002631895.1. NCBI lineage: Eukaryota > Metazoa > Chordata > Aves > Psittaciformes > Psittacidae > Agapornis > Agapornis roseicollis. The sequence goes on from NDXB01013649.1 coordinate 305,346, forward strand.
GCAGAGTCCAGAAACTCTAGTAGTGTCTTCCTGAGCAGCAGGACAACCTGTATCCATCCCAGTGCAACAGAAAATGTTAAATAAAAGTTGCATGAAGTGTGTTATTTGAATGTGTAATAACATTTATAAATACAGCTACAGTGTAGACTATGGCTGGGGGATAATTGAGGGAACCGGAAAACTGAGCATCCTCAGAAATGGAAAGGAAGCCCCTGGATCTTTTGAGTCCTGAAAAGAAAAAGGAATTCTGGATTAATTTTTTATTTAAACACCATAGGTGTTTTTGTGATAACAGAACCTGTTAACAGTGTCGACGTCTAAATATCCATCTTTTTATGTTTCTAAATTGAGTCTGCAGACTCAGGGATTCAAATTGCTTAGGCTTACATTCACTCTACAGTGTTAACTTTTGAAATGTAGGATTTTAAGGGGAGAAGTGTAGTTTACTGATGGTGTAACTGATCCTTATTTTTATTACGCTTATAACGATTCGCATCTTTGCCATGAAAACTTTCTCTGGCTCAAGGTGGCAGAAATCCTGATTAGTTACATGATTTTTTTTGATACGTATTTAATACAAAGCCTTTTTATTTTGGTTGTAGTTTAGTACTCAGTGTTTTGTCAATAAAGTGCTACAGTCAAAGTAGAGAGAGGGAAAAAAAGGCTGCTTGATCTCTTGATCTGGAAGCCCAGTTCCAAGTGTGACCTGGATTGAATCAGTATCCACACACATCAAAATGTGTTTGCTTTGCCTCGGAACAGCTGATGTTTGATTTGCCCTAAGTATGATGTTTGATATGAAATATTAAGAGTAATACTTGGGGCTCCCTATCAGTAAAACAAGTGTTTTGTGTTTAATAATATTTGGGTCCATTTGATTAATAAAGATTTTATTTTCCAAATTGTTATTAATGCAGTTTCATATGCTTTTTGTATGCTATCAAAAATAGGATACATATAAAAAAGTTCATGAATATCTTTCAGGTGGTCCTGAAGGGGGATAACTCAACTCAGTTGGTGCAAGATGACCAAGTGAAAGGACCTCTAAGAGTATGTACATTGGATGCTTTGTGTTTTCCTTGTGCTCACATAATTTGTAAAATTATTAATTTTAGTGCTATTCTACAGAATTTGAATCAATAGAAGGAGGCTCACTGCTTTAATTCTGTTGAGTTCTGAGTAGTCTTAACTCTTGCAGCTTTTAGAGGCTGTTTATGCTTCCCCATGTAGTATACTTCATACAGTTTTGCATACACGATTTTTGTATCTTCTTACAAGTTGTAAAACTTCTCGTAAGTAATGAAACTTTGAAACTTCTTGTAAGTAATCGAGAACTTGATTATGAAGTTAGTTTGCTCTAACTGCATTTTTAAATAGTTGATGTATTTTATATAAAAATGGGTGTTGGTTTGTATTTCTGTGATATGTAATAGTTGTCTACTGAAACACATAGTTGAGTTACAAAATGCCAAATGCGAATAGAGCTCTTTTGAGGAGATCATCTTTTCTGTATTTGTCTTTTCTCTATAGCTACTGCAAGAACACTAATGCATGTTGTAGGTTGCTACTGAAGTTCTGACCGTGATACATACAGCAGTGGTGAAATGGTGGGACATAGGAGGAATTGCATGCATGTCAATAATAAAGGAATAATTACTTTGAATATTTGAATATTTATTTCTAATTAGCCTTCATGTTATTTCTTGAGATGATGTAGATCATGCTTAGGTGATATGAGTTTCTTACTGCTTTACTATTTCCAGTTCAGCCTGTGTACTTAAGGACCTTTGTTCTTAGCACCTAAGTAACTAAATTTTACAAAGCAACATTTAACTAAAATGAGTCTTAAAAAGAAGACTGGCTTGCTGGAAGAATTAATGCCTCCATGGGTTTTCTTCTTTATGAGATTGGGATTGCATGTAACCTTGATATACTCCTCCTTGCAGGTTGGTGCAATGGTTGAAACCAAAATGCCTGATGGATCCTTTCAAGAAGCTGTTATCAGCAAGTTGACAGATGCTAGTTGGTATACTGTAGGTGAGTAGCCACATGCTTTCATTTATGATCTGTAATCTTTGAACAGTCTTTCTAAGTACAAGTAATGTAAGTAATTACATTTTGTATTGTAAGACCTGAGATTTTTGGAGGGGCTTTTTTTAAGTCTTCCAGATCTTCTTTCCTTTTGCATTTAAAGCAGAATAATAATTACTTGATGTTCAGGGATGCTGTTGCACAAGTAATTGCAGAGCTGAACACTCAAGTTTTATTTGCACAACTGATGTCAGTTTCATTCACTGTAACTCAGAATAATTTTTTGCAGATTTTAAGACTTCAGCCTTGTAATGTAGTTCTAGCTGAAAACCTGTGGCATGTAATGAATGACTGAAATGCTTGCTTTCTTTCACTAAATGGAATCTTGTACACAAAAAAGTATTGGTAATACCACTGTGCATTCTGAAGGCACTCCTTTTTTTGTTGAAGTTTGTGTTTTATATGAAGCAATGGAATATGAGCTCCGTTCTTTTTCAAGAAAAGAATTGAAACATCACACCTTAAAAAGGGAGCATTAATTTGTAACATGAATGACTTTTTGCTTTAAAATAATTTTCAAGCTGGTTATATCTAAAGTGAAATAGAAGGTTACTTTGCTTGTCATGTTCGTGGGTCATGTTTTTTCCCTTATTCAAATAGAAACCTCAGAATGCAAGGTCAGCAAAATTTCTGTTGAACACGAATTCATTGCAAGATAAATCTCTTTATTTTGAATTACTAGAATTACTCATTCTGATCTCTGTGATTTTCTGAAAGAGCTTTCACAGTACAATAACAAAATCCAGCAACATTCAATAATAACCATGTAAGCAAATAAGAACTCACAGTATTTGTATCAGAGCTTTGCAAGCATCTTTCTTTTTTTATTATTTTTTTGCACAAATTACAGCACTGGAGCATTATGCTCACTAATAGTAGTATAGAGGGAACATGCTTCTCTTAATTGTCCTGTACATGTTACTCTTCAGCATAGCCTTTGAGATTAGTACTTACAAATTTAAACTGTGTGTTTCTTACTGGCTGCCTTGTACACCGAATGGGTTCAGCTATACTTTGTGTTCTTCTGTACACTCCTGAGGAGTCCTCTCTCACACAAAGTACCAATTATTTTGATTCATTAACCCATTTTTTAAGCTATAAAGAAGGTATTTTCAGTAATCTGATGTTTCCATCGCAGTAGATGAGGTTAGGTCATATTTGGTGGGATCAGGATAAGGCTCTTGCTGCAGATAATTTGGAAGGATTTGTCACTTTATGATTCTCATTGTTACTGCATGCTTTAAATATAAGCCTGTTGACAAAGCTCACTCAAGATTACAACGTTGCTGTAAAATTGTAAATTTAGCTGTAAAGTTGTAGCATATATCAGGTCAGGGAGAAAAGGAAGGATTATTTTGGAGTGCAGAAGATTTACGATCTATGTGGTTTAGTACTGTGGTGTGACATACTCAGTGAAGAGCACTGGACCTTCAGCATTGATTTTTTTATACTGCATGAGTCTGCAATGGTGACTTAGAAGTTCACCTTCCTGATACAGAAGAGATAAGAAACACAGTCTTGTAGTAATAATGCCATGATTTACGAATTAGTATTTCATTATAAAACTCATTTTAGTTTTAAAGTAGCATATTTAAGTAATTCTGTTTGAATTTGGGCCAGATTTACATCAGTAAACCAACAATACATATTGCTCCTTTAGTGATGGAAAAAGCTTTCAGTTATTACTTGATAAGACAAACATATTTATCATCTTACATTTGACAGATGAGCTTTAAATCCTCAGTTTTTGGGGGATGAATTTTGCCTGTTTTTTCTACCCCTTCACACCCTCCCCCTTTTCTTTTGAGCAGTGCGCTTCTAAAAATCTTTACTTGAATGGTGAATACAAGTTTTGCCCTATATTAGTGGATTGTTCTTTAGGTTTAACAAGTTGTTGAACTCTCCTCAGTAATGTAAAAGAAAAATCATGCATACCATGATTTTTACTTTATAGATTTATTTTTTTCTAAAGTGCGAAACCTTGAACCAATGGATTAAGTTATTACTGTCATTTTCTTTCCCCTAAAAATATTTTTGACAGGTGGAATAGGTAAAATAAACTTATTTTTTCCATATGCAAATGTACTAAGATTGGGGGATAAGTAAGCTAACCGAAAGTTATCATGCGGTTATGTGTAATATGTGTAATATGGCACATAAAGTATGTATACCTATGACTATGACAATACAATTGTAACACATTGGAATTGTGTTCAGATTTTACAAGCTTTTTTTTGTGAGTTGTATGTGGTGATGTGCTGACTGATGTTGAAAGTGCAAGTAGCATTGTCTAGAGTAAGCAGATCATGAAGCTTGTGTCATTAAAATGGTTATTTTGCTTTTAAAAACAGGGAAATACTCAAGTTTGAGTACAGAAACATTGAGGTGTGAAAAATAGGCCTTATCTTTTGCCTTCTACTTCCATTGTATCATAGAAAGTTGGGGGTATATATTAGGTGTATGTTTATGCTGCTGTGAAGCAGAGTTGAATTGGTTCCTTTTAATAGGTGATGGTCCATGCTACTTAGCAGTTCAGTCAAAGCAAAAGAATTGAGAGGGAAGTGGATTAAACAGCCTTCAGGTTTCTAGAATGTCTTCTTGAATGTGGTCAGGCTTTAGATGGAAAGCACAAGGGAAAGCTTGTGTTTTGGTAGTATGTGCTTTTCCTGTACTGTTTTTTCAGTGTTATGTAGTATCTCTTTCTCTGTGATCTGGAAGTAGACTGATACAGATAGGGAAACGAGGAATACACACAGATAAACATTTTCAAACTATTAAGTACAGTTACCTAAAAACTCCACCAAAATGATCTGCATGAATGTCTAGTGAGAAGTAATAATGTTTATTTTTGTAAATTAGGTTCTCTGTTTCAGATAAGTGTCTAAAGAAGAAAAAAAGTCAGCTGAAGCAGTTCTGATTTGTTTGATAACGTGACCAGTAGAAGTGCTGTGTTGAGTTTGCTCACTTGCCACCAACATAATAAAAAGTCACAATGATGATCAGTTAGTCTGTTGTAACAGTATCTTCTATTAGTAGTGTTCATGTGGCCAAAATAAATAAGGATTTATTTCTATTGTAGCTTCCATGAAGTCACTTGTTCACCTGTTTTTACATAGTAATGATGTTAACTGTACCCATTTACTTGTATTGGCATTTTCAGCTGTGATTTGGAAATACTTTTCTAATTAGTTTTGAAACTTAGCTTTTCAGTATAAGTAGGTGAAGAAACAAAAGCTGTTTGGAGTGAAAGTTTAACAGTGTCTGGAAGATGCCATTGCACCAGTCAGCCCTCTCATCTGCTCAATTGAATATTAAATGGCATGACAGTAATAGTGGTTTAAGTTATTTGGATAACAAATGGCTCAGATGGACTCCATGATCTTAAAGGTCTTTACCAACCTAAATGATTCTGTGATGCTATGATATTTTAATCTTTAAAAAGCAATTACTTAAACTGAATTCATTCAATTCACAATTTTTAAAGTGCTGCATTGATGCTTTTGAAGTGCTGAATATATTGCTAGGTGATAATTGCATGGCATTAGATCTGCTTTCAGCTGAGCCACGTTTGAATTATGACATACTTAGCATACCATCCATGTGATTCTCTATTAACTTGTAAAATGGTTCAGGTAAATACTGAAATTATGTCTGAAAAAAACTTGAAAAGGCAAAAGGAAACCACAGCCCACACCTTACAGAGTGCATAATTATATTTCCCTTCTTTCACATTCTTTCTGGAATCTTACAAGCATTACCAGAATTTCAGAAAACAGAAATCCTTATGCATGTTTTCTTTAAGGAAATACTTTTGTATCAGTTCTGTAGAGAACTAGAAGTGATGTAATTACTAAAGTGAGAAATGGTATTTCAGTTGAACAAGCGTCTGAAGACTTGCTGTTCGAACAGTGTTTTTCATTGCCCCATCAAAAGGAAAGTGACATCTGTCTTGTCACAAAGCTTGGGTCAATAATCTCTATGTGCTTAGATCTATTAATTATATGTGATTCAACCGTATCTACAACTTTAAGCAAAAAAACCCGCAACAAACCAGCAGATCAGATACATCGATCTTTGTACCTTGTTGTGTCCTAATGTCATGAAAAAGTTTTTCAAAAGAGAAAACATGTATTAGCTTTTAGTAATTTTCCCTTGAAACGGGTAGGAAATACGTAGGAGGAGAAGAACAAGAGGCATGTGCAGTTTCTAGCAGAGTTTGCTGTCAACAGGAGGGCTCCGCATACTGTTTAGAATGAAAGCAAATGTGATTCCTCACTTTTTGAGTGTTACAGCTTTCAGGCTTCACTCAGTTTTATGTAAGAACAGATGTGTCTTCTTTCCCCTCTAAGTTATGGAATGGTGGAGTAGTAAATAAATTACTTTTCTCATTGCTTTTTACACTGCATGAGTCTGCAAAGCCAACAGAGTTCTTCCTTTTTGGCTCTAGCACCGTGTTATACATCAACATGGCCCAACCTTGGCTGTGCCGTAAGCCAGACGCTGCTTCTGAAACAGCTCTCTGAGTCACATACCTTTGCTTGTACTATCTTCAGCCCAAGGAAGTTGTGAATGCTCCCTCCCTGGCAGTAGTCAAGGCCAGGTGGGATGGAGTCTTGGGTGACATGGTTTAGTATGTGGTGTCTTTCTATGGCAGAGGGGTTGGAACTAGATGGTCCTTTCCAACCCTAACTGTTCTATGATTCTCATGTCTAGGTTATTTCTCCTCTCATACAGTCAATGTGGTAGTTTCCAGGAAATGCTAAGTGAGTGTGTGCTGAGAGGAGTTAAGATACCCAAGTGCTCATCCTTGAGAAAGTAAAGTTTTGGGTAGTCTGAGTTGTTCTGGAAATGAAGTATAGTCTCAGTTGCATCACTCTGAGATACTGTTCTTAGGAGGCCAAATGATATAAATTAAAAGTATCAGTTCTTTGGTTCTGGTCCTCCTTCAAGTTTTGTGGATTTTAAAAATCCCAGTTCATAGTTCTAAGAATATTTATCAGAAAATGAACCAACAAAAATCTCCTGTGAATTTCAGGAGCAGGGTTGCAAACAGGAGCTATTTATAGTGATCTTATTCTATTTTAAAAGAGTTTTCCTCTTCTGATGCCTTGTGAATATACCTATTCTACCAGGAAAAATTGACGTGATTCTGGCTCCACTACAACTTTTAAGCTCCTAACATGTCTTATTCTTGCGTGAAGCATGATAAAAGTTATCACCTCCCACCAGTCAGTTGTGATGGTGTGATTTCATCAATGCCAGGGGGTTGTCTTTTCATAACTTGAAGAGTTGCACATTGTAGTATGTGCAAGGCACTAGTCATGTTTGCGTGGCTTGTTCAACCGGTTCTTACCAGCATCCTGTTGAGTTCTGCATCCCAGAAGCATCCCAGCGCTTCATCATCAGACTGTGCATGTGTCATTCAGGAATCTAACACCACAAGTCTGGCAGGTGAATGGTTCAGGTGCCTATACTTCGCTGGTGCTCTGTGCCACCCTTACCCACCACAGATGTATTCTTTTTGTCTCTAAAATGTTGCTTGGCTGAACTTTAAGGAAAACCCTGTATTTGGAGTCCTTGTACATGAAGTCCTTCCATGTAGTTACTGTTGTTCGTGTACCTGTGATGCGTAGAAACTGCAAGAGCTGTGTTGGTTGCTTTCAGGTTAATCTAAAAAAGAGAATAGCACCACATTTTGTGCTTACGTGCCAGGTGACATGCAGGTAGTGGGATAGATGTGGTGGTGAAAAAGTTTATTAACTGAACCTTGTTACCAATCAACTGGAGAGAGCTTTTGGTTATAAAACCACCTTTATTGCAATGTGGACTGAGTGTTAAAAATAGTAAGCTGCATACAAACAACACCGTAGGGAAGGCAAGGAAGTAGAATTTTTTTCTCTAATGTCCTTATATGTACAATAGTAATATTACTGTGGCATTTCAGAAGTTTCAGGCAATATGGTTTTGTTTGTAGGGAGCTAGGATAGTCTTTTGTGAGTAGACTCAAAGGTTGCACTTCTGCATTTTTGGGAATATTTCATACAAACTTTCTAGCAGAGCTGAAGCTTATTTAAAATAATTCCCTTTTTTTTTTGTTAAACTGAGTTCTGCAGTTTCTCCTGTATCACAATATGCTGCAGTATCTTGCTCATGAGCCCTCTTAACAGTGGTGAATCAGTAGTTACTACAGTTCTTGTCAACAAGGTTATTCAACAAGTATTGCATGACTCTTGGTACTTTATGCATTGTTTCCGCAGCTGAAACCCACAAATCTATGGAACTTGCACACACTGATGAAAATAATTGAGTGCACATAGTGACACTGGGGCAGTTTTTACTGCTTGGTACATACTTTTTCTTGTCTTGGTAGATTTAAAAGTTTCTGAATGGGATGGGGAATGAGAAAAAGCCAGCCCTGAGGGTTGTTTTTCCTATTCACTTGTCTGTTACAGAACTACCTTGTTTTATATTATATATTACATATACTTATTCTTACGTAAACTTACATGTGTGTTACTTGCTCTGTGTACAAGTAATACCATAAGTATTGTGAAGATGTTGTCACTAATGTCCTGCTGTGTTCTCTTTTTTTTTTTAATTTCATTTTAATCTTAGGGTATTTATGAACAAGTTATAGTTAAACTGTTCTACAGTACTTTCTGATGAATTCTTCACAGTTCCTAGAAATAGTTTTGATATATGGACTTGTTAATATTTGTTATATAAATGAGAACTAATGTTGAGATAGCATTTACATGAGGGCAGGGTTAGTATTATTTTTGTTAAAAGCATATAAGGGCCTGCTACAGGCAGGGAGTGGAAAATACCTGCTAATCAGTAGTGAGTTGAAAGTTACACTGTTTTAATGCATTTTTATGGTACTCAGCTTTTAATCTAGCGATATTTTCCTAACTTTGGGGAAGTATTGCATTGATTCTCACTGGGAAGCTTTGTTTTTCTGTCATAGCTTGGGTTTGCTAAGGCTTCCACAGACAAGGGGGAGGGGGAATCAATTCTGGTTGTTTCCTGTTGATATTGACAAGATGGGATGCAGCAAAATTATTACAATTTCTGTTCTGTTATCACTGTTAAAATATGTTCCATACAGAGCATGTTGAATTCCATTCCTGGGACTAGAACAAGCATTGTGGCAAGGGCACTTCTCCAGGTCATCTTTTTTCCCATTCTGTCAGTGTTCGTCATTCAACAATATATTTGGAAGAAAGGCCTGTGGCCAGTAGAAATACTGCTTTTCTTTCTGTCTTTTCTACTTCTTTATATTGACTTTTAAATAGTAGTGTGTAGGTTCTTGGCTAGTAGGTATCATTTTCTTTCCAGAAGTATTTACTGAAGTAGTCAGCTGGCACACCCTGTTTCCCCACAAGTACATGCTTACTACAAGATTAGGCAATGGCGGTACTTAAAGGCCTTCTGCTTTTTCATACTTGTTTCTTTGGAAGGACAGGGTTGTAAGTTTCTCTTCCGATGTAAGTATTGTGGCACTGTAAATTCATCCTTTGATGACTACATTACATGTTTATGGGGAGGTATATCCCTGTCTTCTCTTCCTCTTTTCCTTACTTTAACACAACTGGTACTTTCCAGTAAATTCTTTCTTATGGAATACAACCTATAGAATTTCTGCTGTAGACCTTTCCTGAAGTTGAGTGATAACTGCTTCTTGTACAAATGAAAGTACTCCATTCTCTTGGAAAGAGTGGCTTTCTTTTCAAGAGCAGGAAGAGGGGTTTCAGAAAGGGTTTTGGGGTTGGTGTTTGTGTTTTTTTTTGTAGTCTACCTGTTTTAGTTCTGGAAACTGTAGAATGGCCTGGCACTTTTTCCTTGTACAGCAAGGCACAAGCAGCTTTTTACAGGCCAGTTCTGTACCTTCACCTAGAGAAAACTGAGAGACATGGCAGGAAAAGGCTTGCAGGAAGAAGGCTGCTTTTGAGGCACAGAGTAGATCTGTCTTCATGTATGAGACTGGGAATAGGACTGAAAGTGTGAGTGCCAGCTCTGAAAGCATATGCACACTTTCATTGTCTCTGAGTCCTGGGAGTGGTAATGAAAACTAAATTACCCAGCATTATGTATTTTTTCTTCCACATTGATTTGTCCATTAAAGTGAAATATAAATTTATGAAGTTGACACTTCTGCAATTGCAGTTACATTTTCAGTCTATAGTTTCCTCATTGGTTACAAATACCTGATTTTGTGACTTTCAAAGTTACACATTAACTTGCATGTTTGTAACTGAGGAAAGCAGAATATCTCATGCAGTTCTTAATTGTCATAATTTCCTTATGTGTCCTAATTGAAGTAGAGTTTAGTGTGTTTCACTTTGTATTTTACTTAACACTTAATATTTATCAGATTTATCTGGAAGGGATGAAAAAATTGTCTATGTCAGCTGGCTTATGAATGGTTTGTTTTATTTTTTTTTCTCCTGTACTGTGGTGGTTTTAATGAAATAGAGCTTCCAAAATTGGGGATAAACTAGACTAATTTTTTAAATTTATTTACTTGCTGTCAAGTATCGTGTTCTGTTTCTTTTTTCAGTAAAGTTACCTGTTGAAAGTCAGCAGCCGTTTGTCTTCTATAACGATTATATGTAAAAATTGGTACTTTGACTTTAGTTCTGAATGTGTTTGGCAAAAGATAATGGTGGTAAATCTGCTTTTAAGTCCTTTGAGAGCTATGAGAAGTGTCACGCACTGTAGGGTGCACAGGACACTCAGAAATCCCCTCAAACCAGAAAACACAACCAACCAGCCCAGTCACCCTAAAGCTTAAAAATATGCCTCTGAAATATTGTTATCAAAGTGTGCAGAGGGCTGCTGAGTGACAGATTTGGAGTGTGTAATGGAACTTTACCTTCAGAGGGGTGGCAAGGATATAGATTTTTTCATTTATGTAAACCTATGACAAAGCTGAACTTCGTAATTCTTTTGAGTGCTCTGGTGTTTGCACTGAGCTGATCAGTGGGTGCCAATGCTGAATTAGTAATGCAGAGGGGAAGAGCTCATACATTGTTTTCCCATTAGTGTGAAGTGTCTCAGCAGTGGCTTTGTGAGCTGTAAGCCAACCAGATTTACCAAATTTTGAGACTAACATATTGATGTTGAGTCTCACTGGGTCTTACTGGTATTGATATTTTGAAAGTTTTGAAATACTATTAACTAGTATAGCTAATTAGGCATATCGGTATCTGCCATTCTTAAAATATTAGGCTTTTGGTGGACGGGGGAAAAGTTAGTTGCTTTGTGTGTGCAAGTATTATAAAATAAGCCATTAAGGTAACTCAGTAGTGAACCATACCACAGCAGTATCTTTACTGTGAAGGTGGAGGAATGTTAAAGCTTATCTTATCAAGCTAAATAAAATATTTTGTTCGGACCTTTCTATATAGTTACTATTGCAGACTGTGGTTCTAATCTAAGACTATGAAAATGTGACTGTTCTGTTTAGCTCTTTGAAAGATAAAAGTGCTTTTCTTGCTGCAACCAATTGCTGAAACCTAACAATAAACATACATTTGATACTCATGCTAGCTCAAGAGATCTCTTAATAAAAGTATGTCAAAATCGTCATGCTGATATGCAGAACACTTGAAACTCCTTCCTTCCCCCCCTTCACCCCCACCAAAGTTCACTAGTGGACAAAGCACGTTTCAAGTAGTTTAAATATAGAGTAGTACTCTGCACTTTGACCTCATACAAATAAACTTCTACCTTACTGGAATGCCAGACTGCAGCCACCTTGTCTGTGCTCTTTGAAAGGGGCCTGTTCAGCACTCGAAGTCTGTTGATACCACAGCACTGATTGGTGTAGCAAAAACTTCTGCAAGGTTTTCTTCTTTCCACTTAGTGGGTTTTTTGGGTGCATGTTGTAGCAAGAGGGAGGATTGAAAGCTAGCATAAGTATGGAAGAAATGGACAGGGTAAAAAACCCAACAAACCTCAAAAATTGTAAATGGTATGCAGGCAGTAGCTATGGTTTGAAATGTGCAATGTATGGATAAGAAGGATGTCTAAATTAGACTGAAACTGTTGCATCCAGTATCCTTACTTGAATCTCCATCTGAAAGTGTTACCTGTTGTGAAATTGAATCTTGAATATCACCCTTAATTTTGCTTGTGAAGTCACATTTCAGAGAATTTCAGAGAATATTCTGGACTGTGAGATGACTAGTAGACTTGTCAGCTTGGGAAAGAGATCTGATCATTTTGAACCAATTTTTTTCCTTGGCTTCATACTAGTTTTTGATGACGGTGATGAGAGGACCTTGAGACGAACTTCATTATGCTTGAAGGGAGAAAGGCACTTCGCAGAAAGTGAGGTAAGTTGATGATGGATATGCAGTAGAAACTAAGTGGTTAATTTATATTTTTTTATAATAAAAAGATATTGCAAACTAATTTTGTTCCCTGTTTTTCTATGTAGACACTTGATCAACTGCCACTAACCAACCCAGAGCACTTTGGAACTCCAGTTATTGGGAAAAAGTCTAATAGAGGAAGAAGATCTTCTCTTCCTGTGTGAGTTTTGCTAGTGCTCTGTTGCTTTCCTTTAGTGTGCTTTGCTAAAACTGAAGTAACGCTGCTGAATGGTCTGAATACTGTTATCATGTGAGTTGAATGCATAGCTTATGGACTTAAGTAGCTCGGTTCATGCAAACATATTTTGTATGTTAGCAGTATTACAAAATTGATGGAGTTTTGCTTGTAGTAGCCTTAAGTTTTTTTGTGCTTCTTTCATATAATAGGAACTCATGTCAGAAAATGTAGGATTTTTAACCGTTATACTGAACAAAATAGGAAAAAAGTGGTTTTAAATTTCTGGGGTAGATACCATTTGTCTTTGTTTCATGTCTGTGCACAATCAAATTCTGATTCATGCCTCCAATTCCAACATGATGCTGTTGTAAAATACTGCTACTTAGAAAGAATTTCTACTTACTAAGTAAGTGCACTTATTATTTAAGTGTATTTCAAGCAATTTCAACTTTTAAAATGATCAGTTTGGTTTTAAAGCTGTGCAGAACAGGAAGAAAGATCTGGTTCTAAGCTGTATTTGCTTTCAAATATTAACGTCAGACAAAAACTTTAAAATACTGTGTGTTTTAATAATTTAGTACTGAAGATGAAAAGGAAGAGGAAAGCAGTGAAGAAGAGGATGAAGATAAAAGGCGTCTAAATGATGAATTGCTTGGCAAAGTTGTGAGTGTGACTTATAGTTCTGAGAAGGCAGACTGGTATCCGGCTTTGGTAAGTTGCCTGAGATGTTGACGTCTCTAGTGTCATAGTATAACTATCTTTTTAGACAAGAGTGTCATCAGACTTGCTGCAGTGTTCATGTAGTGGTTTTCCTGGATAGAGTGGTTTGTAAACCTCACAACTTTTCCAGCAGTTGCAAATGTACTCAGGCTATGCTCTGCTGCCCATATTTGCAAAAAATACAAATTTTCTACAGTATCTTTGAAGAGTTTGAAAGCAAAGATGAACATTAACCTCTTAAGTCTTTCAAAACTGCACATATAATGATTGATATGTAATGATATTTTTCTTCTAAAACTAAGATACATTAAGATTTGCACTCCAGGGCTATTTAAGATCAACTGGATTTATGAATTTTAATTGCAGTGGAATTTTTCTCCTTTTATATTTAATGATTGCCTTTTTCCTTAAACTTTCAATTTTATGAAATACTAGTTGCTTTCATGCTTGTATTTGCATAAATGGCCAGTTACTGTAGCAGTAGATGTTGGTTATTGTTTTTATTTTACTGACAATATAGGATACAGCTGTTTATTGCCATTGCTGATAATAAATATATATAAAATAAATTCAAGTACAAGTGGACTTGTACTGCAGAGGTAAATACTTTGCAATTTCATTACACAGAAGAATTTACAGTTGCATATTAAAAGTTGCTTTTGCTAGTAATCTTTCTGGTACTGTTAGCAAGCTCAATACACGTTTTCTGTCATCCATTAGAGATGTTATGGGGTTTGTTGGTTTTTTGTCTGTGGATTTTTGTTTCTTTGGTTTTCTGTTTTTATGTAGATCATTGGTCATATTTAGTTCGCTACTCTTTGCATATTTCATTTACTTAATTGTATACTCTAAAGTTCTTTATTTTGAGTCTTCAGGATTAGCTCAGCTGTTAGAATGCCCTGACTTAGATTTTATTTCCCTTCATGAATCCAGGATCAAGAGGCAGTTAACTACACGCCAGTTATCTTCTCTTCCTTGAAAGAACATTAGAGTATAATGTAGGGTGAATAGTTGACACTGACTTGCCCAGCTGTGTAAATCTCAGTTTAAAATGTGAATTCTGTCATTGTTGTATGTGCTGTGATTGTTGTATATCCCTCTACTAATGACAGATTTTAATTTACCATGGTTCTAACTAGGGGATTAAGTTATTGGAGGACATGCACCTGTACTGTTCTCTGCTGAAAACCAGGAATGTCTTATCTTGATTTTTGGGGTAGAACTTCTGACGGTGGCACAGCTGCTGCTGTGTCCTTGTAGACCCAGAAGTTCATCTGCTTTTGACACTTTGTATGTGTATATGGTCTAGAACAAAATGGAAACTTGTTCTGCTTGTGGTAATACAAATACTGCAAATGCATTTATATTACCTTTTTAGACTTAGAGATGATACTGCTGTGGAAGGATGCACTGGGTTCCACGCTGTCTGGTATTATACACACCTCAGAAAAAAACCCGTACTACTTTCCTCTCAGTGTGAAAGCTGGTGTCAAATAAGTGGGTCTGTAACTTTTTAAACAGATGCTTTAAACAGGTTTTGTGTGAACAAGAAAGGAAAAAAAGCAGAATGAATAAACAGGAACTCATGATGTCATCCGGTAGATGAGCTTTGAGTTTACAAATGAAACTGCAAACTCTTGTGAGTTTGAGGAGAACTGCTTCTTGAAATTTGTCATTGTTGGCCTTAGTAATATGAATTGGGATAGGTTTCTTTTCTCAGAACTGGAAATTATCATAGAAGAAACAGGAAAACAGCAGTTTTCCTGCTGTCCATCTTTCTTTCAGGATCAGCTTTTTGTAATTTTTTTTTTATTTCCTTAAAAAAGTGGGTTTTTTTTGAAACTTCAGGTTGTGTCTCCCAGCTGTAATGATGATGTCACAGTGAAAAAGGACCAGTGTTTAGTTCGATCCTTCGCAGATTCCAAATTGTAAGTAATAGCTTACTTTCATTAGATGTATATGGGAGGAAAATACAAAACTAATTACATATTGCTTCTGAAGGCATTATTTTTTTCCATAAGGACGGGGTACAATTTTGTGTAAAGTTAGTTGTGCACATTTGTCATTCATAATCCATTTCAAGTTAACTGCTGCTGTGCTTACTTGCCCACTTTTACATTGTGAGGTCTGGTAAGAGTTCATTGGATTGCTAAAGTTTCTGATGTTTCTTTAGTAAAAAAAAAAAAAAAAAAAAAAAAAATCAACAACTTCAAAAACTCTTAAGTATTAACACTTTAGATGACTTCTGTTCTTTGAAGTGTGAGTTTTGGTTCTAATTAGTTCCCTTGATGTCTTAATTATTATGCCTTTATGGGTGTCTTTTGTTGTAGTTTGGATGTCTGACTCATTACCTTCAGTGCCCGATGTCCATGACTGTTTAAATAGCAAAGTCTATAAGTGTTTAATTTACCTTTTTAATAAAAAGTGAATGTAAAGTAACTTTAATTAACATTTTTACAGAATCTGAACCAAGATTCTTGCAAAAAGATTAGTACACACACTATTAATACACACACACACACACACCACTATCCCCCCCAACATGGTGGGGGGGAGGGGAGAGTGAGAGGAATGCCTGTCCTGTTTAAGGAGTAATATATTCAAGAGTATAAAGCCTGCTTTTTTAAAGCTGGTTCTCTTTATTTCTCTTCATCCTTACTTCTAATGCATCTATCTCAATGTACTGTAACTAAAAACATCTTTGCCAAAGGTCAGCTATCACACCTCTTTCCCTCTTTCTTTCAAAGTGAACAATTTGTGTTTTTTTAATAACTGATTTGAAGTAGGGTGTGAGTACTTGATTACTGAAACATATTTCAAATAACTCAAGACTTCATTCAGTTTGGCCTCTTAATGTAGATATGTATCATCAGCCTCTAGATAAGTGGTTCTTCATGTACTGAAGGTAGGATGTTACTGGAAAAGCATGCAGGCTTGCTGTTTCACTTTTTTTTTTTACACCATAGTATTATGGCTTTAACTTCAGAAAGTGACAGCCTCCAATTCCTGAGGTTTTACTCCAGTTTTTCTGAAATAATGAAAGAAGAAAAAAAATCTTTTGTAATACCTCAGTTGTAAGGCTTTCCTTAGAGGTTGTTTAGCATTTCTGTTGTAGTAATTCAGTAACTGGATATTAACTGTAACTAGAACATAGCAACTGCCATGTATTTTGTTATGAGAACAGTTTTGTAATTTAAAAATAAAAACTGTTTATCAATGGAGTTGTTTGAATTTGGCTTTACTGTTCTATGCTAGTAGAAATACGCAAATATTTCTTTCATCTTAGCTAGAATGCTATTTGTATAGCAGCTGTTGATTGGTGTGAATGTTTTCACATCAATATTTTATTCATTTAGATTTTTTTTTTCCCTGCATGGAGTATTTTGCATTTGCAAATTTGTGCAGTTTAAACATTTAAAGTACAGAAGCTTTACAAACTTCTCTTAATTATTTACTTACAAGGGCTCTTTTAGTGTCTGAGTTTCATAGAAAGACTGGAAACTTACTCTGCGTTTGAATTTTCTATTAGGACCAACAGTAATAAATGTCTTACACATCCATTTTTTAGAAAAGATCTGAAAAGTGAATGATAAATCTTGCCAATTTTAGACATCACTGTTCTTCTAAGGCAAATGCTTACTTTACTGTGATTTACAAATCCTAACAGAACCTTGTTCTTTTTCAGTTACTCAGTAGCAAGAAAAGACATTAAAGAACTGGATGTTCAAAATTTACCAGTATCTGAGTCCTCTCCTAAAAAAGGTAAATTAGAATAAATTCTAAGTGTTCAAAAAAAAAAAGGAAATCTCATGAAGTATTACTTTTAACTTCTGCAGGTGAATGATGGCTTGTTGATTTCTGATAATTGCTCTTGGGTATTTTGCATACAATTTTAACTGTGATAAATTCGAGAAACTTCAGATGTAGCTGCCTTATTAAAATAGCACCTAGAAGTCTTGTTTATTTAGTTTTTATTCCCTTATTTTGATCCTCTGCAAATCTGTGGAAAGGATATAGAATATTTTCAAGATAGTATATTTGAGATGTCATTGAACAATGAAATACAGTTAGGTCTTCTAACACCAGAGTGTTGTGCTATTGCTCAAAACACTTAGATTTCACATTAACAATACCCAGACAGCAAGATGTAAACTTTATTATAACAGCCTGCCTGTGATTAATATTTGATTGAAAAGTCTAATTACAGAATTTGGCTTATGGATGGATGAATGATGTAACTACAATAATCCTTCTTTTTAGTGAGCTTTAATGTAAAGAATTCTTAAACTTTTATTGTTGTTTTTAAGACCCCAAAGCATGAAATATGTTAAAAAGAAATATTTGAAACATATTTATTAATAACTAATTAAGAAAACCACCTAGCAACAAAAATTCCCGCTCAATAATAGTTCCTTTGGTTTGAGTAAATGTACGGAACAGCTTCTTAACAAGTAAAGATTTAACATGATACTTACAAATGAGAGCTACAGGTGGTTTTAATGATTTCTACTTTCTTCTTTGTAAGTGTTTTGCAGTACAAGAACTTTAAGCCAAAAAAAAGATCAGATGCCAGTTTTAAGATAAACAGAAGAAAGGTATTTTTTCATTATGCTGATTGTAATTAAATTGGGCTGTGACATTCGTTGCTATGAGGGAATGTTGTGAAACCAAAGGTACTCATGGTTTTACAAAATAAGTTTAGACAGAATTTTGGAGGTTAATCAGCTATTAAAACCTGTTGCCTTGTCTTTTTTTATATTTTGAAAAGAACAAAGTCATAGTAGTTGATCTGTGAGATGGTCATTGTTGTATGTACCTATTTTGGGTATTCTTCTGATTCATCTTTATAGTAAAGTCTTTTATTATGACTGGCAGGCATGTTTTGGGTCTGTTTTGCTCTGTTGTTTTCTCCCGTTGGAGCATGACTTCAAGGAAAAGAATTTGAGATATTCCCATTATACAAGTGTGACTTCTCCATGTCCCATCACTCACTACTGCATTTTTTCTCTGTTCCAAACATTAATGTAGCATCTCTTTAGGCAGAACTCTTTGAGAAAATATTTGCATTTTTTTGTGCAATCTGAACTTTAAGACATGAAGGTATTTTGAAAAGAACAAAGTAAGTCACTTGTAACTGTGATGGGTATATATTTTTTAAATAGCTTTATTGCAGTATCCCTTAGGAAACAGCATGGTTTACAGTTGGATGGAATATATGTGGAAGAGTATAGGATGCCTATCTTTGTACCATTCATATAATTAGGTGTAAATCATAGTAGTGTTCATGGGGATCTATGCCTAGAAAACAACTGGATGTGGATACACCCCACAGATGTATGTTCTCAACATGTATGTTCAACTCTAAACTCCTTGAGTTGCTGATGCTTGATTTTTAAAATTTGACAGTCTCAAAATGTTTGTAAACTTGAGTGTTTAAAGCTGAATTTCGTATTTTGTTACTTAATTCCAATTTTGGGTTAAGTCATAATTGTGATTTACAAGAATGTGAAAAGGAAACTAAAAATACTTTGTGACTGTGCATACTGTGGATGAAGTAAAACCAGGGCCTCTTCTTCTGTAGGGTTACAGGAGGCAAGCACGTTTCTCAGCACTAAGGTTGTTCCTCGAAACTGGAAAATGGATATAAGTGAAATCCTAGAGTCCTCGAGCAGTGATGAGGAAGATGGAGCTGCTGCAGGAACTGACGAAGAGGAATTAAAAAGGGAAGAGAAAACTGAAGAAGTAGTGGTAAGTCTGAGCAATTTTAGTAATTCTTCAAAGATAATTTAGTAACTTTCCTTCCTGAAGATCCTGCACTTTCCAGTACCCTCAGATGTAGCATAATCGCATCATCATCTTTCCAGACACATTTGTCTTTCCTTTGCTATAGCTGTTTTTATTTGGGTTTGTGAGTGGCAATTGCCTCCTGTTACCCAGTGAAGAAATTAGTCAAATCTTAGAATTTAAGAATGCAAGGCAGAGAAGAGTGATGGACAGAATCTGGGTGAGGAGAGAGACATAAGCAAAAAATTGGTGCTGAGCCTGGTAGTAGTAATCTAACCCTAAATAAAAGTAACTTCGCATTTTCTTTTGGGCTTCATGTATAGGTTGTATAAAATGTAACTTGTTTCTGAAAACACTAGTTTGATTAAAAGAAAAAAGACAAACTTTGTGTCTGTTGAACCTGGAGAAGAGAAGGCTGCGTGGAGACCTCATAGCAGCCTTCCAGTATCTAAAGAGGGCCTATAAGGATGCTGGGGAAGGACTCTTCATTAGGGACTGTAGTGACAGGACAAGGGGTAACAGGTTCAAACTTAAACAGGGGAAGTTTAGATTGGATCTAAGGAAGAAATTCTTTCCTGTTAGGGTGGTGAGGCACTGGAATGGGTTGCCAAGGGAAGCTGTGAATGCGCCATCCTCAGTGGTGTTCAAGGCCAGGTTGGACAGAGCCTTGGGTGGCATGGTTTAGTGTGAGGTGTCCCTGCCCATGGCAGGGGGGTTGGAACTGGATGATCTTAAGGTCCTTTCTAACCATAACTGTTCTATGATTTTTATGTTGAAGGAAAAGCAGTAGACTGAAAGTATAAGCTAAGGCACAGTGCCCGTTAAAAGCTCTTTGGTGCCTGAGATGCAGTTTAAGAAGGGTACACCAATATCACAGGTCGTGATTGATCCACGATGGGGGTTGACTTGCTGTCTGATAGGTACAGTGTAATGTTTTTCCGCATTGGACTGGTTTGACTGACTCCCTTTCCACAGAGTTAGCTAGTTTCTTCATGTCATCAAATATGTGTACAGAATTTCCGTTTGTTTCCACTGCCAGTTTTTAGAAGTAAGGGGTGTGCTTGGCTTTTGGTATTTGTTTCTTTCCCCTCGTTGTGCGATTTTCACGGGACGCTCGGAAACATGCGTTTCGATGGAAAAATGCGGTGAATTCTGCCTCCTGAGGGAGGTCCCGCCCCGTTTCCCTCTCGCTCGCCCTGCAGCGTGCGGCCTTGTCAGCCCCAGCACAGAATGGCCGTTCATACTTTGAGGCGGCCTACAGCGTTGCTACGGCAACCGAGTGTTGGCTGGCAGCGCGCTTGCGCCGAGAGCGGGAAGCTGGCGGGGGGAGGCCGCTGGAGCGGAGGCTTGGCCGGCGGCCAGGGGGAGGTTTGCCAGATGCTCTGAAATGGGCTGTCTCTTTGCTCTGCCTCCCATGTAATGTCTGGGGGTTTATTATTATTTATTTTATTTTTTAGTGGGTTTTTTTATATGGAAGAGAATGTAAGTAATGCCGTATAACTGCGGGTGCCGTGCAGGGAGAGAGAAAGCGAGCGAATATATGGAAGTCAGGCTGAAATATGTCCAGGCAGTAGGCAGATTAGATAGAGAGGAAGTAAAACCATTTTACATTTGAAAGAATGCAGCTCCTAGGTAAGGATTCTGTGTTTTAATCTGTAATGGTTGTTAAGAATGTGGATTTGACTTAGATTTGTGATCTGGGAACTGTCTGGTGGAGCATGCAACCAGGGTAAAGCTTTCCAGGTAAAAAAGACAATAAGAATCTATTTTTAGGTGTTAATTGTATGCCTTGATAACAGCATTCTGGAAAATGGGGTAGATGTCTGTATGAGAATAATGCTGTGATTAGATAAATATAAGGATAAATGTCTGCAGAATATAAAATCCTCTGGGTTTTTTCCTGTTTGCAGTGAAAAGGACTGAATAGGCCACATTTTGCAGGGTGTGAACTGTTGCAGTCTCTGTTGGTCTGTTTGTATTAATGTTGGCTCAGATTGCAGAGTATCGGTCAATAAAAATCAAGGATTGCTATAGCAGTTTTCTAGTATCCATTTTTAATATTTTCCATGGCTATTGCATAAAAGTGCTGTGTGTTTCAAACAAAGAAGGGGGGGGGGGAGAGCTTGGGGGATTGTTGGGTTTTTTTGTTGTTTTGGGGGTTTTTTAAGAAAAGGCATTCTTGTCAAAGGAATAGAGGTTATTTTACAAGAATAATCTAAATATAGAGTAATAAAGCAAAGGATTCCAAACAGGTAGATATGCTGGTAGGAGAAGGTATAGAATCCATTATTTCCAGGTGACAAGTAGGCATGTAAAAATAAGGTGAGTATCTTCATGCTGAAGCTATGTAGTAGCAGAGAGATGCTAATCTTTGTAGATTATTTCAGAGCAGAACTGTCATGCTGGTCCATTAAATCAAATTTCTGATTCAGCTGTCACAATACATCACCTTATTTTAATTGTGGGCTATGCTAGATATTGCGTTGCAATTAGACAGCATTTAGGGGATTTTTCGATTTCTTTATTTTCCGTTATAAAGGCAGTAACACCAGTTGCAGAGAGAATCGACAAGTGGATATTTTTTGCCTTTATTTGACTACAGATATTGAATCACTCAAATTTTGCATTTACATTTTGTAGAGTTTCTCCTTTATTAATCAAGATCAAAAATAGCTTCTGTCCATCCTCTCCCAGAATATTCTCAGTGGGCCTTTTGTTCTAGAACTGCAAATTGTTCTATTACAAGAGATGGGAGAGAATTTTTAAACATTATCTTCCCCCCCCCCATCTTATGAAATACACAGCAGCTTTGCTGTCAAGAGCTGCCCAGCTGCTGACCAGTCATGATAAGCCTTCATTAAATAATCAAATGGACACAAACCTACTTAATATATAATGAGAAGATAGTCAGTCAGAAAAGCCTAATTCTGAGAGTGGAAAGGATCCTATTTTTCTGAAGTAGGATCTTTTATAATGATTATGGAGCAAAGAGATCTACTATAGATCCTGCCATTTTTCCAGGATCTGGGTTAAAATCTGTAACTTGATTCTAACATAGACTTTCTAATTGTGCTGCCTTTTGTGACATCTTAAAAGAGTACAGTAGAATTGGTACAGCAGGGTTTCCAGGTTTTATGTAGTTGTTCCTGTATGGCTTTTATAAGCTAGGGAGTGGAACCAGTATGGTGGTGGTGAGATGCTAATCCTCTTCATCGGTGGTAATGGACTCACATGGTCCAAAGTTGACCACAGAGGAGGACACCGTGGAAATTGCTTGTCATTAACGTTAACGGAAATTGTATTACACCAAGTTGATCAGCATGGTCAAACTGTTGGATTTTTGACAGTTACTGCAGTACATGGGGCAACTCAGGATTACTTTTCATTCACAGTGTGAGGTTTGAATAACAGAATAGATACTGCTTGCATCATGATAAGTGAAAAAATCCAGAGGTACTATAGAAAAAAATTTTTATCAAATGAAAATTTAAAGAATCACTCAATGGGTTTGAATCCAGGTAAAAATTCGGATATTGCTTTTGGTTCTTAGCTGGTTTTCAACATGTCAGAACAAGAGAATTAACTGTGTTTTGAGGGCACATTTGGCAGTGAAAGAATGCACTGCAGCTGAAAGGAAAGAGAAAATCTCATCTGCATTATCTCCACATAAAAATAGAAGCTTTCGGAACATTACCTGATTTTTATTAAAAATCAGATTATATATACTATGTTGTTCTGTTAGGGAAGAAATCATACCTATTTGTTTCTTGTGATTACATAGTCGAATGCTCCCAGTTTTACCAGGGAAACATGGAGGCAACATTTGGTTTTGCCTCTCAGTCTCCCTGTAGGCCATTCTGATTCTAAAAGAATCAAGATTTAACATGCAGTTATTTGAGATACGTCTTCAGTATGTGTTCTTAGTAGATACATTCACATAAGATAAAAGTAAGGCATTTGTTCTTTAGAGTTTGAATTTTGCAAGTTTCAATATTCTACCATTTTATAATATCAAAAAGGGATTTCTGTCTTACCTATAGAATTAATTATAACACTGTCTTTGAGAAACTCTTCCAGTTTATCTGTGTCACCTTAATTACAATTCCTTGTTCTTTCACTTTTCCCTCCCTTAATCAAACATGCAAAAAACGTTCATGGAATATATCCAGCTAGCTGGGGGTGCCTCTCATTGTAAAAGGAGCTGTTTCACCTCAAGGTGTATGCTTAGAGGAATTTTCTTAGTCTTCATTTTGGCAGTCACCTGAAGGATGTATGTGTAGTATGTTTAATAGTGTGCATTCATTTAAAGTTTTTAGGGTTCTTGCACCACAGCATCATCAAGAAACACTGGTCGCAGTTGCTTTACGTTGTTGAGCAGGGAAAGTGCCAGAAGCATTTTCCAGTGTTCCTATTCTGCAGATAAGCATGGATTTTGATACTCACAATAAGTCATTACTGTATATTTTATTTGCGCTAAGTTCATAAAGGAGGGATGAGTCCATGAGGATGAAATCCATGATGTGTTTTAGGAGCTTGAGGTTCCTCCAAATGGTCAGTAGTTATCTATTCAAATATTTACATTTTGTTTCAAAGTAGTTCTTTTTTCCAATGTAGTCTTTTCTCTAAGTGACTGTGGGAACCACATAAAATGATACCCGAATCGTCCATTTCTCTTGTAACCTCTCTGTATTTTAAGATAACATTGAAAAAGCTGACTGTAAAAGTTAAATACAGGGATACAGTGATTTCAAAGTTAATGAAGCATGGTATGCAGAAACAAGTGGTTTATTTACATATATTAAAAACAAACAAACAAAACAACCCAACAAACTCCAATCAGCTGTGATGTATAATATGCAGATTAACTTTAAAAAAACCCTAGCTAAATATTGATCAGCTAATCATCCTTCTCATGCATACATGCATTTGGAGTGGTTTTGGCTACTGTGAACTATGACCTGCATCATACCATGCACAAATGTTCTTCACAAAGACTTTCTTGCTCACAGTTTTATGCTAACTGGTCATTCTCAGAATATTCCTCAAAAGGAGTGAAGAACTTGCAAACTGAGGCACAGCTCTAGAGTGAGTCATTGTTGAAGATGGTTGAATTCCTGGTTGGTAGAAACTAACATTTTTAAGATCACTCTAAATCTGTTAACTGTTAATCTAAAGCTTTTAATTTGTTGCAATCAGTTTAATTCTTTTCATTTCCTTAATTAGTGTTCAAACTTGGCATCAGAAAGTAAATGTGAAAATGATGAAAACACATTTAAGTACTCTGATGCAACAAAATTACATTAATTGTGGCAGCTTGTCTCACTCTTCTGAACTCCAAATCCTGTACACATTGGTCTTCCTCCTGCCTTCTGTTTATTTCACAGAAGAGTTTATGGTATTGGCGGTCTAGTAATAACATGAAAGAAGGATCCCTGGTACTTTTACCCCATATTGATTTTGAGTGTATGTTGTATGTGCTTCTAAGTAGAGATTCATTCTTTGTTTTGTAGAAGAAATTGTTTCATCCTTTGTGCTCCCACTCAGTTCTACAGGTGAGCATCCACAGAAGCTTTAACATCTTTCTGTAGAATAAACAATGAGTCAGGATACCAGAGCTATACTCTTTGAAATAATGCTGAAGACAGAAGGAAAACTCATGGTGAATGAAGTGGCTTGAAACAAAATGAAGCAAAACCAGTGACAAGTTTTCTGCAAGTTTCTATGTGTTTCATGTTGTGCTTATTTGCTGGTTCTTATTCTTAAAATAATTTTACAGATAACTTGAACATGCTATTACTTGGAAAGCAATAAGTTGTGTAGCTGTTGATTTCACTGGTTTACTCCTTAGAGTATTCTCTGATTGATGTGACCTGCTAGTCAGAAGCAAAAAACTTCAAACCCATAATGTTTCAACTTTTTAATTATGGGCAGAAAAGGGCATCCTGGAGATTCTTGTTCAGCCTCTCACCCTGAGACAAAAAAAGATTTTCTCATGTTGCATTACTTATGGGTATTGGATGAAGAACAGGAATGTCTCCATTTTGAACTCCTTCTGCTTAAAAATTGCATATTGTTTTGCCTTGCAGTTGGACTTACCTTGAACTACCGTTTCCCTTTTTTGCACCGTTTATGTAAGAACAAAATGAAATGGAGAGACAGAACTCTTAAGAAACTGATTCTGCACAATTGTCACTGTGAACTTAACTTACGCCCAGCCTAAAATGGACATAAGTGTCTGGATAAAAGTGAGTTCTGGCAGCTAGCAGTGTTGCCCCAGTGCCTGCTGGAAACAGATACTGGGAATTTTAGTTCTCCAGTCACCCACTGCTGGTGATCACAGGTTGTGGTGTCAAGTTTTCTTGATTTCAGGTGCAGATTTAAGGTTGTTGATACAGCATCTTAGGTGATGTTTGATGTACTTAAAAGTCTAACTCAGAGCAGTAGACACTCCTAGGAATTCATTATGTCCAGTTATGAATAGGTAACCTGAATTAAATAATGACCACTTATAAAAGTCCATGTATCTTAATGTTGTAATAAGCATATCAGTGAAGGGTTAGACTTTCTCATTTTGGCCAGTCGCTAAAAAAGACTTTAAAATAGCTGAACTGTGATTTATTCCTTGGTCAGACTTTCAGGTCTTACTCAAATCACCTCTCTGAAGGGTTTGGTATTTACTCCGGTATTGGTGCCAGGCACAATTCAGGCTATGTCTGTCAAGGGGTGGCAACCTAACTCATACACCATCAACAGAGAAGCAGATGCAGGACTCAGAATGTCTCACATAGTGGATGAATATTGCAGTTGGGCTTTATGCCCCTGTCCTATAAGTATATAAAAAATCTTTCCTTTTTGCTTTTCCTCAGCTGAAAATACTTGTCATCAGTGAAACAGTTAACATTCTGTCTGCAAGAGTGCTATTTCTAACCTACATTTCTGCAGTTCTGACCTACAGTTCTGGTTTGGCATTATGCCTGTATGAAAGAAATGGTTTGAATTCAGCTATTCAGAAATATTTCAGGATATTTATTGTTATTTAGATATATTTAGTTTGCATAGTTCAAATTGTATTGCCTTTAACTGGTAAATGTTAAAGTAGACGGTAGAAGCTTCTCTATCCTGAGGTTGGTTCGCAGTCTATTTAGAAGAAAGAAGTGGTTTATATAGCAATAACTAATTTGTTAACCTGGGAGGTTATACTAATTTTATAGATAACGGTTTCTCTTTATATAATCCCTATAATGCAGCATGAGCAAATGGTTACTGATGATGTACAATCTTGTGATGATTCATTTAATTTTCTCCAATTATTTCCCAAGAAAAAAAATAGGAAAATAGGAAACAGGTATTGTCTCTACCTGATTGCAGGTGAGCCCTGCTGGGCTTTGAAGCTCAGCATTCACTGAAGCAGGCAGGGCTGAAATTCATTCTGATGCTGGGCAGGTTGCTCTCTGGTTAACACAGCAATAGCATATACATTTACATTTCACTGCCTGTCTTCCTGCCTTGAAGCTTAAAGTTTACAGAATGCAGGGATGACTGAAATTGAAATTGCTATTCTGGTTTCCTTCTGGAACTGCTTGTGACTTTTCTGTTATTTTTAATAATGGAATGATAAGATTTTTTTTGACACATGCTGTTACGTCTTCCCTTCAAGACAGCTGCAGTCCTTCTTGCGCAAACTGTCTTACCAGCAATCCCTATGATTGCCAGGCTGGCAGGAAGAAAGTGGCATGTGTAAAGTATTGCAGGGATTTTTTTCTCTCTCTCTGCTAGGATCTTAAAAATCCATGGAGTATGTGTAGGCATTATATCTGTCTTTCTCCATCCTCACCCCCCAATAAATGTACTGTGTTTTCATGGTTTCCACCTGAACAGAAAAAAAATATTTCACATTGTGGACTGCTTCCCATAAAGTTCATAAGTGCTCATCTCTTTAAGACTTCTGGGTTGGAAAGGTAAAACTAGGGAATTTATAATAATAAATTACAGAAGCAGCACTAAAAGTTTTTCCAAATACGAGCTGAAATCAAGCAGTGGAATCTAAATTACAAAAAGTAAAAATACTGTGTGGAGCATCAGAAGCAGGAATGGCTGGAGAAAGAAGTGTTCTGCAACCTTAGCTAGAGCTGGGATAAAGAGGATGAGTTAAACAAGAAAACCACAAACAGACAAAACCCAAACCGAAGCCCCTAGAGCTCCTGTGAACTGCTTCAGTCTTAAAATATGCATAAAAGTTCTGCTTAGAACTGCATGGAAAGTGTATTAGTGTTTTCATTTTGAGGGTCATACTAACGTTCTTTATGTCATGGATTGAGGCTTTCCCTGACATGCGTTTTCTTTTTCTCTTCAGTCTCTGCAGTAGATTTTGGTTTCTTCATATTTCACCATTATATGGGTGCAGGGCCAAATGGGAAGTGGTTTGGGTTTAGTTCTCACTCTTAGGCTTTTCTACAAATAAATTGTTACTTTGTATATTTTGTTTTCATTGTGACTGCATTTGTTTTCGCAGCCTGAGGAAGAGCTTGATCCTGAAGAGAGGGACAACTTCCTCCAACAGCTTTACAAGTTTATGGAAGACAGAGGTAACAATTACTGTATTTATTTATTTATAATTTAATCTGTAGCCTACTTTAATGGCTTTTAAAAATAGCTTTTAAATGTAATGGGTATTATTATGAGCATGTTTGTCATGTCAGTGAAAAAGATAACAGCTAGTCTGGTGCAGAGAGAAACAGTTTTACCTGTTTTCACATGTGGCTGGTCTATTTCTAGTACTTTGAAGCACAGCACACAGAGGAAACACAAATCCTTCCAGAGGTGTTTTGTTTTTGTTTTGCTTTCACAAAACTTTTTTATGCTAACAGTCCCTGTTAAATAAGCTCTTGGTTGATTGCTTGTTATGACAGCCATGGCTGGGAACTTTGCTGCTGTTAATCTGAGGCTGGAACCTGAGGAGGCTGTTCATGGATGGTGAAATTCAGCCAGCAGGGAATGGGAGATATGCCATCTTAGTCTCCTTGCAGAACTGTCTCAATCCTGGTCTAAGGTATACACTGGAAGTGCATGTTCTGTGAATA
This sequence comes from Agapornis roseicollis, assembly GCA_002631895.1. Taxonomy (NCBI): domain Eukaryota; kingdom Metazoa; phylum Chordata; class Aves; order Psittaciformes; family Psittacidae; genus Agapornis; species Agapornis roseicollis. The sequence continues at coordinate 333,578 of NDXB01013649.1, forward strand.
GAGAGCAGGATATACCTGCTGACTTGGGAGAACTGTTGTTGCATAAGCCATTCACATCTGAAGTGTTCTGATGAGGCTGACACTAAAATGGAAGGTTTTCTGTTCCTTGCCTGCACACCCCTGCCACTTCAAAAAAAAAAAAAAAAAAAAAAAAAT